>VZTB01000127.1:116120-301561 GCA_013397245.1 Thryothorus ludovicianus | reverse complement strand
TTTTTTTTTTAATTCAAGGGTTATATAACATCAAAGTCAGATTCTGCTGTGGGCTCTTATCTGCTGTCATAGGAAGTGTGTTTGACAGTCCAAGTCTCTGTCTTTGGAAAGAAGAGTGGAATCTCAATAACTACATCCCATATATAAGTAAATGCTTTGTAAGCCCTGAAACTAGTGCTATTTCCTTATGAGTTTTTTGCCAATTACCTCCGAGGACATTATCTTCATTGTCTTTCAGGCTTCTCTCCTCTTCAGATCTCACTAAAACTGACTAATAATTTGAAAACATTTGTTACTAGTCTCTTGAGGTATATTTTAACCATAGTTTGAATCTGATTTCTCTTCAGCATTTGCTGCTTTGACACTGGGATTTTAAAAGGGAAAATCAGTGAATGTATATATTCTGAATTAGGTTGTGAAGAGTTTAAAAATTACTCATATTTCAGATCACCTATGGATTTCATGGATTTCATTAAATCCATGGCTCCCTTTCTATAGCACAAATAAAAATTTTCAGTGTACAACAATGATGAGAGAGCACATTGTCTTAGAAGACATTACAGTTTACTTAGTGCTATACACTTTGATTTTCTGCCAAAGGATGCTTTAACACTATGCTGGATCACTGCTAGAGGATTCTCAGTCTGGACACACAGAGGTGTAGAACATTACTGCATTGCCACTGGCTATTGCTATGCATTGCCACTCATCATTTCAAAATTATTTACTCTGTGGGAGCACAGCACTGTGAATCCCCATCTGTGCAGCCAGAGAAGGGCTGGTTATCTTGTGCTGCATGGAGAGAGCATAATTGCCTCTTCATCTATTTGCAGGGATTAATCCCAAGCCTGTATCCATAACTGGTGAGATAATTAACTCTTTAATTATTGATTCACATTTTATGCCAGGCATACATATAATTACCTTCATGTTTTCTTCTATTCCATTGTCTTCTAGCTGCTTTTAGCAGGCCATTGTCTTTCCCAACACTTCAGGAGAATGGACTGAATACTGAGACATCTACAGATGTAAAAATAATCTCCTTTTGCCTCCACCACTAAGAATAGAACATTGCCTTGGTGAAAAGGGCTAGTTATGCAAAACTTCAGTACAGTTGCAAAGCAAAGCAAAAATAAAATATATTGATGTACCATTGGGAAAGTCCTTCCTTAAACCAAAATATGACATTGAAAAAAATGTTCATGCTTTTGTTATTAAATATTTAGAAATCTCTTCATTTTTGCTACTAAGAATAAAATTCTAGTGCATTTTTTATTTTTAAAAATCTAAGCTCTGCTGCTAATTAATGTTATCAAAAGACATAGACAGATTATTCTGATGTCTTTTTATCTCTGCATCATAAATGTCTTCAAATATCCTCCCTTCTCCCATTAACAGTTGGATGTCATTTGAAAACTGAGTAATAATAGTAACTATTCTCAGCAGAAGTGTTGAAGTTCTCCCTCTGGAGGCTACTGCACAATAAAATATGTATGCTACATTTCAACCATAGATGGCTAGATGTTTTTTTTTTTCCTCCCCAGTAGTAATTGAAAAGCTAGGGATTTACTGGCAAAGGTACCTTCAGGATGTCTTCTCAGGTTAAAAATGTTGTAGAGATTGTTGGTCAAAAGTCAAGATCTTGTGTATCAATAAGAGATTTACTTGGCATAATTTTTGCCCATTTTACAAAACACTAATTCTTGAATTTCTTGTCTTAACATCTGTGATTAAACTCCCTTCCATTTTCCCCATCATATACTTTTTTTTTTCCTGACAGTGATAATGATATACTAAGTGCATTTCATTTTTGAAATGTAAACCCAAGGTATGAAATCTACTTTTATTTGCATCAAGCTGTGTCTGCTGCTTGTTAGGTTGCTCCTCTATTATTGTTTATATAGTCTGCTTGTCAGTGGTTCACTTGACTGCAGATTTGCTCACACTCATAGGAGGCATATGTTGCACATCATTATGCATTTAACCATGTCTTCATACTTCTAATGGAAGAAGATAATAACAGTTTCACATGTTACTTTGAGTTTATAGTAGGATTTTAGTGGATAATCAGATATAATCTGTGGGAATTAAGGCATTGCTCTTAATTTTGCTAGCATTTTGGATAGAATATTTTATAAGTTCACGCACTTACAGTACATTAGTTTTCCTGTAAGGTTTGGCTTGAGATTTCTGTTTCACCATCCCCATAGGCACTTATGTTAAGTAGCTGACTCCCCACCACTGAATTGGCATAAGATCTCTTGTCCCTTTCAAAATAAGAATTATCATATCTTTATATTTCTACTGCTGTAGTAGGTTTTTAAAAATCCATCTTGATAATAATCATGGTAGTTTATAAAGTTAGAGGAAAAATAATTTACAACAGTCAATTTACCTGTTGTCTGAGCAAAAACTTTGGTTATTGCTGAATGCACAGTCCTTGTACTTGTTAGATAATTTACAGTAAACACACGTCCTCTTAATTACATCATAGTAGCTTAAACAGATTTGTAGAGCCATTAAAAAAATCAATACTTAGCTTTTAGGTGATGAATTAATTAACGGAGTGTGAATGCTGAAAGTTTGCTTTGTCCAGCAAGCACTATGTTTTCATAGTCTCATCATAAAAAGGGGGAGGTGCAAAATTGCATGAAGTTGATAGGATTGAAAAGCTTATGACAATGCACTACTTTCTTCATGGCCTAATGACCGTTCCTGTAATGACCATTCTATGATTTTCCAAAAGAGTGGCACAAAATGTTTTATGTATAAATATATGTATAATGTGCAACCATTGCATCAAATGTATTTCCTCCTCCTTTAAGGTCCATGTTTTTAATTTTCTCTTTGTGCTATACCCCAGTTGAATTCAAGGTGAGTTTTATAAAAAGGCTTGGTTTTTAAGGGCAGCTTAATCAGGTTTGCAGCAAGAAAATGCAAACTCAAAGCAAGTTGAAATGGCAAGGGTTCACATATGTAAGAACATATACAGTGTAATAGTTTTGGTTCCATTAAAAAGCAAACTATGCTAAACCATGACAACAGTGATAAAAAAAGTTTTCTTTTTGCTTTTTTCCCAATCTTCTTGTTTTAGAGCTAGATCTAGAAGTAGAACAGACAAATGTTAGGAAGCATAAATATCTTCTCATATTGTTTGTGGCAATTCTGAATGGATTCCAAACAGCTCTAAAAAATTCTCACAGGATCACTTATAAGTTTGCAATTTATTATTTCTTCTAAATTAGGATGAGATAGGAAATGCTGAGACTGGTAATACCATTGCTTTTTTTCTAAAACCATTCAGCACTGGCTTAAGTGAATAGGCTATGAGACCGTACTAAATGAAGTTATTCAGCAGTCATTTCACTGACTAGCTTGTAGTTCTGAGAAGTCTAAGTCTACATTTTCAGGCCTGCATATTAGGTAAGATCATTGCCTATTAATATGCTTATTCCTGACTTCTTTTACAGTCCTTTATTTATGCAGTGAAGTTATGTTAGAAATACTTTCTTGGTAAATATAACATTAACTTCATGTCCTTGATTTCTAGTGACACAGGAGGAGAAAGAGAAATGAAATTATTCATTGTAAGGTGAATGTTCAATTGACCCAAGTGATGTGGTTACACCTTGAATAAAAAGTTGGAAATACAGAAACATTAAACGCTTCTAAATTATGTCATGGAATAAGTTCAAAATTTAGTTTTTTTCTGTAACAAGAAATTTCCACACTGCCCAAATACACAGAACTGCTGAGAATGAAACAGCAACTAACAGCAGTATTTACTTCAGCATAGTCACTAAGTTGCTTTCATTTGACGTTTATTGTCTGGGATTTATGAACTGTCTAGTTATTTAAAAGCATTGAACTTGATGCACAGCGTATCTTCCCTTCAAAATATTTTAATTGTTTAATTATTAACTACAATCTTCATTCTGTGTGTGCATCATTAATATAAATGTAGGTAATTTAAAATATTATTAAAAAGAGTGTTCTGTTCTTGTCTATATTTTGCTAAGAGATTTAGCATATTCATACCCATGTCAGAATTTAGGCTTGGAATTTAAAAGAATGCCAAAAGATGTGTCTTTCATGATTGGCTTCTTATCACTTAATGTTCCTTGAGCAGAAGTGGGTCAGTTGTGATATAAAAGGAGATTTTTCAATTGGCTTTCAGGTGTGAGAAAAATGCATGCCAGCTCGAGAGTGTCTAAGTTTTCCCTTATCTCTTGGAAAGCAGGCAATGCTTTCCTCATTTGTTTGGAATTCATGCTTCTACTGTATGTCCAAATAAAATAGAAGATATCTGAACTGGGTTTTTTATGAGAAGTATTGGCAGAATGGGAGATATGGCAGCTTTACTTAATTTTAAAGCTGTAATGGTGACTGGCACTACTTTGCATTTGAAATCTCTTCTCTCTACTACTGACTGTGGTGCATGCATCCTTCCTGTTGTTTTATTCTTAGTTTTCACATTCTGTTTTGTGTTTAGAGGTATTCTTCAGAAATAGGCAAGCCTGTTCTGATAGAATATGAACTGCCACATCCTGAGAATAACATTCTCTGTGATTCAAACTTAACATTAAATAAATACATTCAGATTTTTTTTTTATTTCATATTTTGGGTCTAACAGGAAGAGTGAACAGAAGCAAACTATACTTTGAGTTATTTAGTTCTGCATATAAATGAGGAAAACACACTTTTATTTTTTTTTCTGGATGTTCCATGCAAATTTTCACACTTACAAATTCAGTTAAGAATTAGCTAAAGACTAGGCTTTGGAATAAATATTCAATATGGGAGCAGTATTTCATCTTCTAAAGGAACTTATCTCTTCTTGCGTCTCATTGATCAAAAACAGGGCAATAAACTATCTTGCTTTTTCTATCAATTTCTTCGCCCTTTAGTTCCTCTTTACACCAATTTTGAATGTTTTGTCATATTAAATGCCTTGTACAAATTTGCCATAGCTTTCATCTCCAGCATACTTTTTATACAAGCACCAGAAAAGAGAAGCCAACATGATCAAGGTTTCATAGATATCCATAATTAGGCGTCACCTGGCAGCTAATATTTTGCATAGAAAAGTTTCCAATATTTTTCAGTTGTGCTGTTTTCCTGCCATCTCCATGTTAATCCTCTTTTCATTGTGTTGTTGTTAGTCACAGAATATGCTGAATTGGAAAGGATGCATCTGGTTCATCAAGCTTAGCTCCTGGCCCTGTGCAGGACACTCTTGTCACACCATGTCCCTGAGAGGGTTGTCCAAATGGTTCTCCAACTCAGATGGGTTTGGTGCTGTGAAGATTCCCTGGGGAAGAACCTTTTCCTAATATCCAACCTAAACATCACCTGACTCAGTCTCATGCCATTCCCTCAAGTCCTGTCACTGATCACCACAGAGCAGAGATCAGTGCCTGCCCATCCTCTTCCCATTTGCAGGCAGCTTGCAAGATAAATTATCCACTTTTGGTGGGAAAACTGGAAGATGTTTTGACACAGTTCTGTTCTGATGGTACTGAAAGGATGAAAAAAAGATGAAGCTGTATCCAGCTCTCCAAATATAGTTTGGAATTCACTGTTTGACATGTGAAAAAATAATTTAATCATAGTTTTCAGAACTCTTGTTGAGTATACTTATGCATTCTTTCAATGTGAAAGAACCATTTCATGCTCAATATGGGAATTAATGAGAAATGTTATTGCATATTTCTCATTCAGGACAGGAGCCTCCAGATTTTTGCTTCCTGGGTTTTGCTTTTTTTGCCTTTTTTCTTCTTTTCTCTCCCTGCTCATGATGCAGAAGGAAGAATTTCAGTGTAAACTTCTTTTAAAAAGCCCTATCATTTTCATTTTGTGCCTCTTTTTCACTGCAAGAACATAGATTTCTATTTTTCAACTTCAGACTTGCTAGCAAATGCTTCCTCAAATCCACTGTAAAACTGGAGTCTTAAAAATGCTGGTGAGGTTGGGATCGATGTCCCTTAATTCACTGAAGCCAACTTCAACAGAAGCCAGGTTCTCAGCAGATTGACTATGTGCTTTAATGGAATTTCTTTTTCCACCGAATGTCTGGCAAATTTATCCACTGAAGAGAAACACATCCCATGATTGAAACTGTAGCCTCACAGCAGGCTGGGCAGGACTTGAGATAATTCGAGATTCTGAGCATATATTTATTTTTATGCCATGTGTGATTAAGTTGCTCCTTTGTAAAGCACATGGCAATTAATCTGACAGAAAGGAAATAATTTACAGTACCTTTTTCTAATAGCCACACATGTACACAGCTACCCACTACAGATTCTCCCCGAGGAAGGCCAGGTCACAGGGAAGAACCTTGACCCCAACATCCACAGCTTGAACTTTTCCTGACATGACACAACAGACTTCAGCAGTGAGCCATTTCCAATCCATCTTCTTTGCTCTTCTGCTGCCACCCCTTTGCTGTTTCAGCTGCAGAGAAGGCAGGGCAGGCAGCTGATGCTGTTTCTGACGTGCTGGAGGAGGTGAGTGACACTGTGGCTTTTACATTAGTAAAGACTTTCTAGAATTTTCTGTAAGTTCAAGCAAGAGGTGAGGTAAAAGAAGGCTGTAGAATTCATCACTTGAAGAAAATAAATGGAGAGGAGCAGAATGTTAGTCCTATTTTTTTTTCTTCCAGCACTACATCTCCAATTAATCCGTTATAGATTTGATGTATGACTATGTGTGCTTGGTTTAGAAAAAATTTGTATAGAAAATGAAAATTGTGATTGTTCTAGCTGGACTTTATTTAGAAAAAAGGAGAACCCCTTAAAAGTTCCTTTCCAGAGAGCCATGGAGGTGTCATATCCACAGTGTTGTCTGGGCCTGATTTTGGTGGTCTGGAGAGAGCCCTTTGGCTTACCTGACTCTCCCACTGATGGAGGGACTAGTATTGAGGAATATCCAAGGGAAGTTTTTTGCTATTACTGCCTCTCTTGGCTCTCCATAGGGTTATTTGGGCTGGGGTGAGTACAACTGGCGTACAAATAATAATACAGGCACTATATCTGGATCACTAGGATCACTGCAGTCTGGAATGGGAAAAACAAGACTGACCAAGGATGTCTGTTTCTAATATCTAGTAACGGTTTCTAATAACTGTTTTTAACAATTTCTGGAGTTTATTGTTGAAACTGATGGAAAGGAAAAGGATATTCAAATTCTAATTCTGTAGAACTTACCTTTATGTAATGACAGGACTGCTTTTTATTGTAATAAAACCTGTTTCATTTTGATGAATAATTTTTTAGCAAGTGAAAACACAGAAAGTGTCTTATCTCCCCTGCTACATATTTGTAACTTTAGTTCTGCAAGATGCTCTCAATGTTACATCTTTATTAAATCTCTTTCTTTCATACCACACCTTCATGTTTCTGTTTCCTCTGTAGTTCTGAAATAAAGAGTGTCTTTGGTACTGCTGGGTTGTACTGTGTCACAGCTTTGGTCAGTACCAATTTCATGTTCTTGTGCTAGTTAGCTTGTAGCTCTTTTCACATCTTCTTTCCCTGCTTCAGTGGCTGTTGCTTTGTGATCCCCTTTGTTCTAAGATAGTTGCTGTCAGATAAGTGCATAACAATTTCAAGAACAATGGCAAGCTTGGGTTTTCTACTTGCCTTTCATCACAGGTGGCCCATCTGCTGGTCTCTGTGTTTTGATTAAGAGCAGTTAAAAAAAATACCCCTAAAACTCGACTATTGTTAGACTACTGCACCTCATTATCTATTTCATCCTGCAATCTCCTCTGGCCACAGAGTGTTCTGGTGATTGTATGGCATAATAGTAAAATAAAACATATATATTTTTCAAGTGGGCCATAAAAACATGCTTCCTGGGAAAACATTCAGTATTTTTATTTGAAATGGAAATTGAAAACTTCTGTTGTTGGGTTTGTGTGTTGTTCTTTCTTATTCTTTCTTTTCCTTAGCATCTTCCTCTTCTTCCTCTGCTCTTCCCATCTTTTGAATTTTTTGATTTTTCTGCATATCACCTGAGTCAGAGTGAGAATTTTTGGCCTGGAGCTCCAGATAAAACAGAAAAACTTGTGTCAGGACACTGAGTAGGAAAGTCTCCTTTAGTAGGCTTTAATAGCTTGTAATTGCTAAGAAGGATGTAGTAGCACAAAAAACAACAAAAATCGGTCTGCTCATCCTACTAATTCCCCAGCTCTCTTTGCTTTCTTTCTACACAGGACATCTGTAAAACTAGATCTGAACTGTGCTGTTATTCCCAACCCGATCTATAGCTGCCCATCTACCCTATTTGTCTCCTTTGAGATTACCTTGCATTTTAAATCAATGCCAATTGATTAAATGGGGCTGTGATGCTCAAGATAAACAAGCAGTTAAGGGTAGACTGTCTGTGTTTGGGCTTTCTGTATGGATTTCACTGTCACAATCGCTTGAAACAAGGACCATTGGATCCTTACCTGAAAAAAATAACACTCAGGAAGCTGACTTGAAAAGAACTGAGGTCAGAAATGGATGATCTGTTGAATTAAAAATCCAGCAGCTTGATGAATTAGAACTCCACTGCACCAGGTAATGAATGGAATGTAGAGAGAGAGTTCTGACTATCAGCTGGTCATCTGTGATAGGAAGCAAAGGACTAAATCGTATGGTCATAACCTCTTTAGTAGTTTTACATCACATCATGAGTTTCCATGTCTATCTTAAGAGTACATCTTTTTCTTTGGTGATATCCTTGATATAACTCACAGGCCATGAAACTTTAAAATTTTAAATTGAAACTTCTTATTCAGTCTTAAGTTTCATGTGATGTGGGTTGTCATGCCAGTAGTATCTCAAATTCTACTTAAATGAAATGTTTACCTTATGTGTTTATACAGCCTTTTCTTCAAATTTTGTGGTGATGTTTGGTGACATTCCCAGAATTTGGAGCCATCTTGATTTTTATCTCAGGAAAGAATGACAAGTCTGAAATCCTAATATTTCTACTTATCTCTTCTTATAAGCATCTAGTCAGCCACCCTTGCACTGACTTTAATAGCACAATTATTCCATAAAATACAAGTTATATTTTGCAATACTTTTTCATTGTGGGCCACCAGTTTTTCAGTTAATGTTGTCTGTGATTCTGGTACAAATAAAACTTCAGTTGATAAGGGTAGTTTTTATGTATTTTTACATATTTACCCTGCAAAACCATGGGAAAATTGTATAAAATCTCTTTTAGCTGCCTTCTGTGTGAATAGGGGCCCATGTCTTTCCCCTCTCTTTTATACTGCATCCTGACCTTCTACAGATACAGCTGATGAGGTGTCTTTCATCTCTGCTGCACCTTGGAGTTTATATTTAGCATCTCTGCACATAAACATATCCTGTTCCTTGCCATCCTTGAACACTCACCACAAACTTCCTCTGCCTTTGTCACTGTCATGTTCCTTCAAACAACTGCTATCTATTTTAGACTTTTTCTTTTTTTTTTGTTTTGGTACACTCTGACAATTCTGTTGCTTGCTCTTTTTCTCATGAAAATGTTCCCACAGAGCTGATTTTCTTTTTTTTTCTTTCCAATTCTGATACTTGGTGAAACAAGTCCTGTTTGTCCTTTTTGCTCTTCTTCCCCTGCTCCATTGACATGGAGCTCTAATGTGGTACTGCCTTGGTGATGCCCCAGTTTTCCAGAGGGACACTACAGTTCTGGACATAGAGTGGAATGGTAATGTGTAGAAAGGAAAAGTTTCACTTTCATAAGTTTTCTCTGGGAGTGAGGGAGTTTCTATAAAGTAGATTTTTTTTCTCTTAAAATTCATGCTCCCTTTTTAAAAATGGTGTTGCCTTAATGAGATGCGAAGTCCTTGCAACTCTAGCATCACTAGAAGTTCTCTGAGTGGCAGAAGTACTTCACCTTTCTTCTCAGAAGCTATCTCGTGTTTCAGTGCTCTCCTGAGTTTCCCAAATGTCATGTTATTTGGCTTTTTTCACACCCCTGGCCAGCTCATCAGCACGGTCATTATCCAACCTCTAGAGCTGATCTACTTAACACCTCATTAAAAAAAAATATGTTCAGCTCATCTTCTCTCACTGCTCTTCACTTGTCAACAAGTTCTGCTTTTTCCCCTTTTATATGCCATCCTTTTGGTGCTCAGTATTTGTCAATCATTATTTTTTACCCTGTGGTGCAGATTTCTCATGCTGCTCTTATTAACCATCTCAAGGATGTTTATGTACCGCAGCATTTTTAGCTTACAGTATATATCTATATATGGAAATGTTTTTCTTGTTTATCCTTAAGCTTGAATGCTAAAGCCAAGGCATAGTAGTATATTCAAATATATCTTCTCCCATTGTTTGGTTGGGTTTTTTGTTTTGTTTTGTTTCTGAATATATTATAATAAACATATTGTTATCATTTTGTAATAGTTCTCAGAAACTTTCTGCTTGCACTTTTTCTGCAGAAATTATTTTCTTACTTGCCTAGATGATTCAATATTTCTTTAGAGAATCTATAAACATATTTAAATGAAAAATTGTTAAAATTAATCTTTCAAATAAAGAGAAAATGTTTTTGGTGGTTTTTTAAGTTGGCTTTTATGCTGTGAAGCAGGTAAAATAAAAAAAATAGGAGACAATTTTCCTTTTTTTTCCCCCCAACAAAAAATTATGTACATTCAATATGGAACATGCCACCCTTGTAATTTATTTTAAATACGCAAGTAGCATTTTTAGCTGTATTTTTGTCCTTTACTGCATTTCACTGAGCCTTTATTGTACTCTGCAAAGAGATGTGTGACCAGAATGATTCTTGAAACCGATGATAGGTTAGCCTGATTATAGGAGTAGGTACTTGATGGTGTTTTGGACCATTGGGGAACAATGGGCAAGTGCATAAAAAGTGATTTTAAAAATATTTAGCAATTCATAATTTCTCATGTAGCACAATTGTTTGGCTTTTTTTCCCTATGCATAAAACATGTGGTTGTAGTTTGGGGGAACATCAGTGCCAACTCTTAAATGCTGGTTATGAAAAGTTGGCTATTGTGTGTTTGAGTAGCCAGAAAATTAATGGTGATGTTTGTGGCTGTCATGTGAACTTAAGACCAATAAAGTTTCTGAGAAATTGGAATTTCTTGGTACCTGAGAAGATTCAATTATTTTTGATAAAAATTTTTCTTACCACTAGCAGCTGGAAACCTTCTTTCCATCCCCTAAATATCAATCATAGATTTTGAAGACTGCAAGGGCATTGAGAACAAAGGTGAGCATCCCAGGTCTAGATAAGAAAAATTACAAAACCCCCAAAATATTCCAAAGCATTTTCAAAGTGATCCAGATCTTCTGTGATCTTCATGTTCTGGCAGCTTTGGTTCCTCCACTATAGGGAGGTACTTTTTATGCAGGAATTTATTTTTTTTTTCAAGGAGATACCTCAACATTTCTGCATTTAGCACAATGAAATGTCAAAGCTATGAGATTCTAGACACAGACAACAGTACTGGATCAAACTGTTGAATTATTAGGAAAATTTCCTGTGGAATCAGATCAGCTGAGCTCAGTTATAAGTAGAGTACAGTGGTTTTCATACTTATGTATCTGTGAACCTCTATTTTAAGTTCAGGCTTATATTATCCCCTTTAGCCTAAGCAAGACAGAGTTGCTTTTGACTATACAGAGGAATGAGAGATGAGAAGGAAGAAATATTATGATACACTATGCCCCTGCTATAGCCTTCTCATTTTCTGTTTGAATATTGGCTAAAACTGAAAAATATGTTTTTCATTTTTAACAGTCTGATAAAAAAGGATACCAGAGACAATCTCACCCAAATGAATATCTTCTTTCATTATTTTCTATCTCACAGACTGTTGTCTGTACATGTGCTGAGCAAGAAAATGTGCTCGGAGGACAGTGCTTGAAGGAAAAACACACTTATCTCATCCTAGTCAAACCAGCATTCTTGGAACCTCCTATGAAATTCCCACAGGAGAATATGATAATTAGATTATAACAGGAGTCTGCTTTTAAATAATTCTTGTCATAGTTAAAAAGTGAAGAATAATGAAAAAGGGGAGTGGAAATTATGGAGGACAATATTCTGACTACATCCATCAGCTCTTAACTATATCTGTGTGTTTATGAATGCAATCAATGTCATAACAGCAACAGTCTTCATAGAAGCTGTGCATAATGAAACATTTAAGTTGACAATTTATTGAAGGCAACTGTTCGTTTCACTTCCTCACTTTTTTTCGTAATGTTCTAAATACTGCTGATAGCTGCAGAGAAATGTTTAAGTTTTATGTTTATGTTTATGTTTAAGATGCACCAGAATAAATAGTTCATTACTATAACTATGTTGGGACTTTGAAAAAGAAGAGAAAAAATATTAGCTCAGCAAATGTCTTGGGGGCTGAATCATTTTCTTCCTTCCCTGCCTTGCTCAAGAGTGGGAGCTACAAAGTGCTATATTGCTATATTTGCTATCACCTCACTGCAGGAGCTCCCATTATTCATAGGAGAGCAGCTGAGGTCAATTCCATGTGCTTTGTGGAAGGAACCCTACTATTTATCCCTTACAGTCTTCCAGAGGGTGAGCTGTAGCAAATGGATTAAGGAAACAGTCTATTCCATCTCCATGAGGTATAGTTTGAACTTTGAGTTGACCTTGTGTTTCTTAGTGCAATCTCATGTATACCATGAGTAAGATTTTTGAGCAGTCTTTAAAGTATAAGAAGTATAAGGTGAAATGGCTTTTTTTTTTTTTTTCATCAGATTAAATTTAATCAAAATAGGAGAACAAAATATCAGTTGGATTCTGGAAAACTTCAAATACATTTGTAGATGGCAAAAGCCTGAGGACTTACGCTGAAATTGCAACATGGTATTCTTAGCAATTAGAGGGAAAGTGGTCATACTTCAAAGACGACATAAAAATGAGATGTCCTCTGCATGAAACTGATATCTTAGTCTTGGAATACCTAGTGTGTTGCATGCAATGTTATTTTCTAATCTCTATCTTTTCAGCCTCAGTACTCTGATCAGTAAATGCACACCTAGGCAGCCGTGGTGGCAAAGGACAACCAATATCTTTTCTTCAGATGTTTGTTGTTGAAGAGAGAGCATGAAACATCAGCTTCTTCATTTGTGCTTCTTCCATTCAGTGGTGGGTACTTGTGATCTCTGCCTTACCTTAGCATTAACTTTATAAAGGATTTTCAGGGAAGACACAGAGAATGCTTTGCAAACCAAAGAAAATGTCCCTGAACTACAATTAATTTGATTAGTTATGAAAAAGTTATGAAATATCTTTAGCTCCTTAATTGAAAATCTGTAATAATTTTATGCTGTGTAGAATTGAGTATTCTCCACCTTCTTTTTTAATGGGAAGATCCAGAATCCTTCATGAATGCAATGAAACTATAGACAAGGAGTGTTAGATTTTCTTTTCTATTTTATTCAAGACTGAAAAAACATCTCATTCAACAAATGAGAACACAAAAACATATTTCAACAGTAACAGCTCAGGAGAGAATTTCATAGTACTTAGTAAGGCTTGCTGAACTGTTAATTTTCCTGGAGCTGTTTAAGTTCCACAGGGGCATTGTTTCTTCCCTTTGGCCACATCTACTTGGCTTTTCATCAGTAATGCGCTATCCTATATCCATTACACCTACCTACATTAAGCTCTGCTCTTGCATTGCATTAAAACCCATATGAAATATTCATTAGAAGAACATGGAAAACTGACACACAGTCCCTTCTTAAAGCAAATGGAATTTTACTACCTCAAGTGGAATTATATGGTCATATTAATCCTTCAGATTTGTCTCTGCATCTCACATAACCTAAAGGTATAGGAGGATTAACCTTTATTTTTGAAGTGTTATAAATAATCTGCTTTTGAAAAAAATTAATTGTTATATTTATTCTTAACCTGCAGTTTTCACAGGGAAAAAGAAGAAAAAGTCTCAGGCTGAAAATCCAGACCTTTTAGAAAGTGAATGTGCAAAATAAAGATTAGCACTCTGACACTGTAAATATTTTAGAAAGGGGGAAGAGGGAACTATCAGAAGTTAATACCCCAGGTATGACTGATCCTCTGTGATTTTATTCATGTGAGAAGCTGAAATGTATTACCTTTCAAATGTACATCCTGTTTCCACTCTTTGCCTTGGCAGCTGACAAGGTTTATTTTAAAAGTAAATATTGTTTGCTCTTGAGGTAAGCCCCCTCCACTGAAGTCCTTCTCTGCGTAGGCAGTTTAATTTGCTTTGCAGTGGTTACATCACATTTCACTGAGCACAAGGTGAAGATTTTTCATTTAGTGCAGATCTGGACCACCATATTTGTTAGTATGGCATGGCAGTTGTACAGGCTGACCAGCATGTGTGTGGGAGCATTGTGCTGTGTTCTCACATGTCTATTCTATCCCTGTGTCAAGTATAATCAGCACCAGTGTCCCTGCAGTGACTCCTCAAGGAGTACAGGCTATGGATTTAATTTGGCTGGAAATGACTTGGTGTTGACTGGTTCTTTGGCATGTTTATATTTTCTATTGTCTTTGATACATAGAATAATTCAGATCAAATACCTCACCACACCAGGCATGTGGTGTTAAGTGGTAGAGTATGTGGCATTTCCATTAGTAGAAATTGCTGTATACCTTTGTTTTTCAGAATTTTATGACTAAAGTCTAAAACTTTCCAGTGTAATTCTGGGTGTGTTTCGAGTCCATCAGTAGCTGACTTGGTGTGTGTACAGCAAATTTGCTTTCAGCAGCACAGTGGAACACCACATTTTGTAATTTTTTCATAAAACCATGGAAAAGTCTGTGTATCATATTTTTCTTGTCAGTTATTTACAATATGTAATTTAAATGATACTTTTTATCATTTGAGAAAGACGTAGTAAGAGCTGCTCATACCAGGAATATTTGGTCTTGTCAGAAACTTTCCGATGGGGGAAGAAATTTAACATATACACTTGCTATGAAGAAGTATTACGATGTTAAAAGAAGTAAGTATGAGTATCCACTGAAGTATCCTTTAATGATAATGAGAATGATCCAATAATTGACTGGTTTTTATCATAATCTTATTATTAGTTCACAAACCCGAAGTTTGATGACACATGATTTCTTATTTGGATGCTTACTTATTGACCTTATTCTCATAAATCTATAAATTCTTAAATTCAACATCATGCTCTCATTAACCTGTGATCACAGATGCAAGAACTCATCCATATATGGGTATATTGGATTTGAGTGACAAGGTTTGGGTAGCTGGAGGGCTATAGGGGTGGCTTCTGTGAGAATCTGCCAAAGGCTCTCCCCTTGTCTGAGAGAGCCAATGACAGCTCTCTCCAAGACAGACATACTGCTGGCCAAGCCCAAGTCTACCAGTGATGGTAGCAACACCTCTGTGATAACATATTTTAGAGTTATTGTGCAGAAGTAATTTTAACCAAAGAAGAGAGGAGTGAGAACATGTGAGAGGAATAGCTCTGCAGAGGCCCAGGTCAGTGCAGAAGGAGGGGGAAGCTCCCCTGGCGCCAGATCTGAGATTCCCCTGCAGCCCATGGAAAGAGGATTCCATGCTAGAAGAGGTTTCCTGGCAGGACTTGTGACCCTGTGGGGGTCCCACGCTGGAGCAGCCAGGTCCTGAGTTACTGTGCCCTGTGGAAACATTAGCACGGTTAATGAACTGCAGTCTGTGGGAGGGATTCACATTGGAGAAGTTCATGGAGGACTGTCTCCCATGGGAGGATCCCCACACACTAAGCAAGTGGAAGGATTTCTATCTCTGAGGAAGAAATAGAGGCAGAAACTCCTGGGATCAACTGACCCTCACCTCTACTCCCCATCTCCCTGCACCACTTGGAGGCAAGACATAGAGAATCAGGAATTAAGTTAAGCCCAAAAAGGAGGAAGGGATGGTGAAAGGTTGTTACGATTTGTCTTACTTCTCATTATTGTTGTCTGATTTTAATTGGTAATAAACTAAATTAATTTCCCCAAATTGAGTCTGTTTTTGCCTATGATGGTTACTGGTAAGTGATGTCTCCCCATTCTTAACTCGTGATCCTGTCATTATATTCTCTCTCTCCTGAGTCTCCCCAGTTGAAGCGGGGAGTGACACAGCAGTTTTTGTGGGCGCCTGGCATCCAGACAGGGTCAAACCACTACAGTGGGAGTCTACAAAATAGCTGCTGTGAAACAAATGATACAAAGTAGTATTAGGATTTTCTTTTCCCAGGGGTGAGAGTGTGGTAACCCTCTGTGACAATATTCTTATTCCAGAAAGAGGGTCCACACAGGGGCTTGTTCTAGAAGAAGACACTAGCAAATAGCTACTTTAAGAGAAGTCATGGCTCAGGTTGTTGCTTGTTTCTGAGAGCTGAAAAAGACTTCATTTATTGTTCCTAAGGTCTTCTTTACGATGCATGGTCACGTATCAACTAATTGCTTTGTTACAGAGCCTGGATATTTATGTAATCTGTTAATGCCAATCTTGATTCAGAAAACAGGAAATATGGGGGTAGTGCAAATGTTTTCTCTAGTGGCTCTCAACAGCTATGTTATATATAGTCACCTTAATGAACAGCTTTGGTACTATGCAAATAATACAGCACATACACACACAGGCCTGCACAAATTGTGTAGCATTCACTTGCTCCTAGCAATGAGTTACATAGTGTACTGTCCAACTGGTGATGCTGCAGGATGGTTTTAGATATTAAAATAAAATTCTGTTTTTTTCTGTTAGCTTATAGATAATTCCATAATTCACGTTACTCTTTTTGCTTTATGATCTAGTCGCTATTAGTATCTAATTAAATACTATAAAACCACTAACTTGTCTCATAAAGATGGGCAGTTTTTTTCTCCCTCTGTGTCGTAGCTTCTTGGGCTTCCCACTGAAAATTGTGTTGGGTGTTTGGTGTTCACACTCAATTGGTCAACACTCAATTGAAATTTATAAAACATTACTAGTTTCAGCATGCAGTGTCCTCACGTTTTCCACCTGCTCTTCTGCCTCTGGGTCTTAACTCAGATCCAATACTTGCTCCTTTTTTCCTTCTTAGTTATATGTCAACC
The DNA here is from genome assembly GCA_013397245.1 of Thryothorus ludovicianus. Classification (NCBI taxonomy): domain Eukaryota; kingdom Metazoa; phylum Chordata; class Aves; order Passeriformes; family Certhiidae; genus Thryothorus; species Thryothorus ludovicianus. Next base: position 284,475 of record VZTB01000127.1, on the reverse strand, counting down.
ATGGTAATAGATCCCAGGTGGAAAGTTGTTTTAACTCTTGGAATCTTACCTGAGTGGGGTCATCAGATTCAGCTTTAAAAGGTTTGAGTACATAAACCCTCAGCTAACAGAATCTCTGAGAAAAGCTAGAAGAGAATCCAAGATTTCATGCCTTACTGAGAAGTACTTTTCTCAGTGTGTAATTTTGGAAGGGCTAATAATTACAGTAGCGTGCAATGCTTGCTCGTCCCTGAACAGACCATTGTACATGTTAATTATTTGCTTATTTTTGAACAAATTTTCTCCCAATATAAGCTGGATAAAGCAATTTAGGAAGCAAATTGCTGGGCTAGGGATGCTCCCATTGGTCAGAGAAGATCCTTCAGATCCTTCTGAAGGCTCTGGAAATAGCTTGTGTGACATCTCAGTTTACTTCCATGTGGCACAGAGACCATGACTCTCTGCTGGAATATGAAATCATCTGAAACTGAGATCTACAGGAGTGTAATATTGCAAAATATTTTTATCAGAGCTTTTCTTGAGCTCCTGAGCAGAAAGACCTTGCTATTTTTATTTTTAAAAAAGAAACTTCATTTTTCTGGTTAAAGCAATAAATTCAGCTTTGATACTTCTTTATCTACACTGCTGTTTTTAATGCTTGGGCTGATGATTTTCTTGGAGTACTGGCCCTAAAAAATCTCTCTTGTTTATATAATGAACATTTCTACATAGGACACAGTCATATCTTCATGCCGAAGGTTAAGGGATGATAAATTATTAGGTCGCCTATAGAGTGGAGTATTCTACTGTCCGATCCTATAGCTAGCATTCTTCTATCCCTCAAAAAACCAAAACAAACAAAAAGCAAAACAAAAAAATGCACCAAAACCAACAACCAAAAAGCTCAAACCTCTTGAGAGAAAGTTGGGTGAATACAGGAGATGCCATACATATTTTGATAATATTTATAATTCTTTCTGAGCCTGATGAGAGCCTGCCCAAGAAGGTAGAAACCTAGAGATTTGGGAAATCCAGCACCTGGAAGAGGCAGCAATCTATTATTGTAGAGGCTGAACCTGTCCTGCTGTAAGTTCTTACTTCAGCTAACTCCTTGTACCCTTGTTTTGATGGGTTAGAACTGTGAGTGACGAAAGGCACAGAATGATAACAGTAATAATTCTGATTATTACTACTCTCCCGAGTCGGGCACTCTAATTTCAAGCTAGAAGTTCTTGTTCAAAATAGCACACATAGCAAAGTAAACAACTGATCCTAGCAAAGGCAGGCTTTCTTTTAACTACGGAATATCCTAATTTCAAAGATATAGCTCTGGATATTGTAGGTTATGCTGAAGGACAGCAAATAATTTGTGAGCCAATGTATACTGCTTGTGCTATCTGTAGGATGTCTGAAAGCATTAAAAATTCATGATCCTTTAACAAGGAGTTACAGCAGTAACAACATCAAGCTCCAGCAATAGTTTTCAGGTTAGTGCTTTGAAATATTTATTTTGTCTGATTTTAAAATGTTTAGTCTGGAACATTTTAAATTATACTTTCCCACTGTATATATTTGGCTTGTGGAGCCTGTCTCTCGACTCTGGACAAGTATGGACTGTAAGTTAGTCTATTTTATTGTTTAGAAAACCAGTCTGTAGTAGAAGCCTAATGTAAAAAACAAAGTGTCCTTTTGAGAATGGCAGGGTCAAAGTGCAAAGCCAAAAAAAACCGGGAAAATGAGATAATAGGAATCTTGTGAGAATTTTTTGGTGGGAATAGAGACCTCTGAAATCCAAGCACAGTGGAAACTTATAAAACAGTGCTTGTGTTAACTGTGCTAACTGAACAAAATCTTCTGCAAAGAACCATGATTGAGTTCTAAAATTATTGAAATGCAATCAGAAAACAAAAATTTAAATTACTTAACTGACTTGTTTTTTGTTATGCTCAATGGGAGTATAAAAGTCAGTTTTTTATTCTTTTATTAAGGATTTGCTATTTCAAAAAATTTGTCCTAATTTGCAAGGAAACTGAGGTAATAGAATTGTCCAGAACCAAGTTTAAAGGAACATTGAAGTGTCATGGTAAAATACATGGAAATTGAGCAATTAGAGCTGCCTGCTTTGGTCAGGAGTGGATATTTAAATGAGGGATAAATAAGTGCATTTATATGTACACCTGACAACTGGCTAATACAACATATGGGAGTGGAATTAAACATTTCAGTATATGGGAACGGGTTCTTAATTCAACCATAGTCAAGTCAGTAGGAATGGTAAAAAATTCCTGATTAAGCTGGAGAACAAGTAAGATAAGTTTTTCTGTGGCCCATTTTTGCCTTTTACACTGTCCTTATCCGCTCTATATTCTCAGATGGTTTTTTTGCCTTGCCATTTTTCCTATGAAGGGCTGTTTTCACATATAAAAGAAAGGTGCAGCTGTTGGAGTGAGAGCAGAGATTGGTTCTTGTTCTCAGGAGGTAGGTTTATGTCCCTAGAGATATTTTCACTTGTGACAATAACAAGTAATGCGGCTAGTCTTCCACACTGAAGGGTAGTTTTAGCCAAAGAAACATTAAAAATATTTTAGTAAAAGATTTAAAAATATTTTTTCATCTTTATTTTTTCCTGAAGAACCTAATACAAACTCTCCTGGGTACATCACAATAAAACTTACTCTAGTGACAGACCTGCCCTAATCCAAAACTATGTCCAGCTACAACCAGTTCTCATGCATATTTGTTTTTAAAAATTAAGATGACTTTCACCAGTATTTTTGGTACTCTTGAGATATGATGACATTTAATCATTAAAAAAGCTTTAGACACAGCATGGGAAAGTGCTCTATTTTCTATCACCATTTCCCTTCAATTATCATATAAGTGGAACCAGATAGACTGCAAAATAGAATCCACTCAACTGAAATATTTGCAGCGTTTATATACACTTATTCTCCCATATTCTGGTAAAAGTCTCAGTCTCTTTGTATTCTTTCCCAACTTTAACATGACCTTTAGAGCTAACCATATCTCTGTAAGCTTTTCTTAATTTTGTTTTGTTTCACAAGCAAATAGATAAGTAACTGCATTATTGAAAATAACTTAAAATGTTCAATAGACAGTAACTACTGCAAAAAAAAAAAGGGAATAAGTGGATACTGTGCTGGAACTGGAAGAAGAGTCCATGTTAAAAACATTTAGGGTTTAACAGCATATATCTATGGTTTGATGATCAGCTTCTGACAATCTGTTCAATGAGGAGATAAAGTTTGGGCTGTACCCCTAGCTCAGTGCTATTGCTGTTCCCCAGTTAAGTGAGCCTTCCATATTCTCTGTTTTGTCCATGCAGTCTTTTTCAGGTGGCACCAGCAATGTTTGTCCAGAAGACCTGGATGTCTTTCACATTTACAGCTGTGGGAAAAGAAGAAACAAAGTGGAGCCATAGGAATGGTTCAGGATCCCTCCCTAAGGAAAAAGAAAGAATTCCCTGACTTCTTTACCATTCAGGGGTGAACCATTCAGGGATGTATATTTACACAACCATGGAAGTAAATAGAGCTTATTCATGAGTTTAAAGATGAGTTATTCTTCCTGAAGATTAATGTCCAAATCAGGGTATACTGAACCATAGTTGGGGTATTTGTCAACTGTAGTCATAAAAATTCATCCATGCAGCTGTGATCAAGACTCATCGAGTTTTTCAGGTGTGCAAAAAAATTTTAGTTATAAGCAATTTAGGATATTATAACAAATGTGACTATAAACTGTATTGCAAAGAACCAAAGTTTCTGATACATGTGTTCTATTCCTCCATTTCTGAAATAACTTAGGAAGTCTAAAAATAGATTGGGAAACCTGGGCCCCCATTTTATTGCCTTCGAAGTATACAGATAAAGGCAGTTTGATTTTTTTTTATTGCTCAGCAATGCATAATTTATTTTTGTATTTTATTAGTGAAAGAACAAGCTGAAAGGAAGTATATTTGTGACCAGAGGACTGTATTTCTTTTATTATAGGTATATGTTCAACTTCTATCAAGTATTGTTCAGCCTTTTTGATATATATACTTATCCACTACCCTTCTTTTGTGTTGCTTTCTTCCTTTGTCTGATGTGCTACTTGCTTTTTCTCTTAGTATAAAACATTTTTAGTTGTACCAAAATTTGTGATAGTTTTTAATGAAAGCACATCAGACAACGGGTATGTCTGTGAGGATAAAGTTATCATGACAACAGGACTCTTTGTAGCCATAAAAAGAAGAGTGAGACCTACCCATAAATTATGTGAGCAATATGAATGGAGCTTTGGGCAGCCTGGTCTAGTGGAAGGTGTCCCTACCACAGGTGCAAGGGATTGGAAATAGGTGATCTTTAAGATTTCTCAAGCCAAACCATTCTGTGCTTCCACAATTCTATGACTCTATGGAGAGGAAAATTGAATTTTAGGGAAGACATCTGGAAGGTACCAAGATGCTCGAGAGTCATAAATAAATTAGAGTACATTCAGTGGTGGGGCTGATGTGGAGGTTGAGGCTGACCTAAGCTCTTTGCACCAGAAGGGTAATGCAGAATATAACTTTCTTAGGGAATGCCTGAGGGAGAGAGCTGAAGAGCTCATTGGGAAAAACAGGAGTAACAGCAGCAGAAACAGAATTGTCAGATAGACTTTAGTCCCCAGCATTTTGGTGAGTCACGCTGGAGAGAAGGTAATTGTTGGTTGCTGTGCTTTATTTACCACCACTTGTTTCTATTAAGAACATGTTCTTTAAGTAGAATTAAGAATTTAAAAGAAAGCTGCCTGGGCACCCAGCTGAACAGAAGATATCCATCTGTATCTTAGCAATGATGAGCCAACACTGGGAATTACTCGGCCAAGTTCCTTCATGATGCAAGCTAATATAAGCAAGCCTGAGGCCCTGGTGTATGAAATGAGGCTATGTTTCCCCAAAATGTAACCAGTACAAAAAAAAGCTCCTTGTTTTCTGCTTGGAGAGATTCAGTATTAGCATAAGAAATCAGGGAATTCTTTCTGGATGGACATTGCCTGCTGAAAATAAAGTTCATACAAGGAAGGAAAGCTGCCAATGACGCTGTTTTTTTTGTTGCCCAGAAAGAGAGAACTTGCTAAAAACATGAAGCTCGGCAGTGTGAGAAAAGGCAAGGAAGTATCCCTCACTCCCTTGAGTTACTGAGCTCATCAGGGAAGTGACTTGAAGATGTGTTATTTATTTTTAAAATGATGAAACAGCTGCATGTCACTAGATGAAGCTGTGCAATACAAAAAATACCTACAGCAAAAGAAATTTTAATGTAGAAAAATATAGATATCTTTTTCTCCCTGTTCTTATCACAGTTGATTCCCAAGCTTAAATATTTAAATAGCTGCGCTAGTTATTCACTAACTTATTTCATATAGGCATTTGCTTTACTTTCCTCATCCAAAATTAGCTTTAGTTTCTTGCCCACTGATTTCCTAGTATCCTGGGAAATCATAACACACTCGAAAAACACAGTGTTTTCTTTCTCAGCACTAAGCTGATGATATTATCCTAAACTAATTAATTTTCTGAAAGCTTTAAAGCTGTGCAGTGGCTTGTCTAAAATGGTCCCAGACGTTGTCTGGCAACTGCCTGATGTCCCTACCAATCAGGAGATGATTTATGTCTATAAAGTTCTGGATTGCTCTCAGTTTAAAGGAACTTCAAAGACCTCTGTGGTCTCTGGGGACAGGGTTACATCCTTGTGACTTGATACACCAGCTAAAGAAAAATTGATATGGCATGGAAATATATTGTCAAAGACCTATCCATTATGTACTGTTGATCGATGCTGAAAGTTGAAGTTTAAGAGTTGAGGTCAACAGTTCTTTGTCTCAGATATTTAACGGAAAACAATCAGAAGAGTTGGATCTGGGAGAACAAGAGGTTCATTTGATGAAGCAGCAATTGATCACTCTGTGACTTCTCCCTTTGGGAGTGGTTGTGTGACAGAAGTTTGATTCATCATCTGTCCTGTGCACATGGGGAGTAGTGAACGCTTTCTTGTGTTCACCTTTATTTGATTGAACACTGGGGACTACTAGGTCATATGGAAGGAGTAAACAGGAGTGTAAACAATTGAGAAGATGCTTAGGGTTGTGGCTACTCTCTCAGATGGGCCTGAATATTTAGGTCTAATTCTGGTTACATGGGATTTATTGCAATGTCATGAACAGAATAATCTCTGTGTGTGAAAGAGATGGCACCCTCTGTATTATAGGGAATGCGCTGCCAGGAAAAGCAACAGATCACTTACTATCATTTAAATGAGTACCAACCTTCATAATAGCCTCGTGCACTGAGAATGTTTAGTTTGCTGACCTACTTTTCATAGATTACTTAACTTCCTCAAAAATAAAGTGACTGTGTCAGGACAAGTGAAAGAAGAATTGGGCACAGAGTGTCTAATACTGTGACAAAAAATCCTCAAACAACCAGCATATGTGATTACGCTGTGCTTGTAATGGAAGACTTTGGAAAACACATACAGAACTTGAGTTATATTGTGGAGAACCTCTACAAGCTGACAACAACAATATCAAGAGCAGACAGGAATGAGCCCATTTGGAGGCATTTGGAGAGAGTGAGAGATGGGTATTGCTGAACAAAGTGTAGCAGAGTAACTGCTGGGTGCCTGAGAGAAATGCTGGCACCCTCGAGGGCTTTCCTACTGGGCACTGCACACACTTGGTCTGCCAGCTGCTGCAGTAACAACAAGAGAGATTCAGTGAAGCAGCAAAGCAAAAACATGGCAAAAGAGCTGGAAGAGTGTAGTTTTCTGTTTTCCAGGCTCTTGATGGTATTTTAAGTATAAAAACAAATTAAATGGTTAAAATTCTAGGAACGAAAGGAAACATTTAATGGAATTTTTAAAAATTGCTCTCTGCACAAGAAGGCCTGTGTACTTCATACAAGTTTGTAGAAGAGATTTCAGAGTCACTGGTAGAACTTCTTTTGCAGTATTTGAAGGCACACTGTTATCTTTAAAAAAGGTTCATTTGAGGTGAGATAATTCTCTTTCAGGCAACTTACCTTATAATATAGGAATTGTGGCTGAAAATGTGTTACTTTAAACTATTTCTCATTTTATTTCAGCCTTCAATCCCACAAGGATATTGGTGTAAAATGAAATGCATTCCAGGAGCTGTTTAGGCTGGCCTAGACCTGCACATGAAATCATAAACAAAATGACAGTTTTAATACTATAATAGCTGATACTCTTGTGCTTGCTAATTTTTGCAAAATTATGCCCTTGAGGATGAGTGAAGTTAATCGTATTTGGTTTAAGAGACAACTGAAATTCATATCTGATATTGGAGTTATTAATGATATCTAATTAATATACCCATTAAAAGTTTACAAGATTAATCTAGCAAGAAAATTGTAACCAAGTTTAAATTGAAATTTTTTTCTAAAATTGGTTTTCCGGTCTTTAAGAAAGGTTTTTAAATAGAGTGCAGTTAATAAGAATTTCCAGGCGGTATTATTTGTATGAAGTAGCAGACTAAGGGATTGGTAACAGAATCCTAAATCTTTTTTCTTTACCTTACCAGTGTGACTGCAATCCTTCATGTTTTTAATGAACAATCCTTACAATATGTTGACTAAATGCTGAGACGTATTAAATTTCTCAGGTCCTGGATTGGTTCAGCTACCTGGGCTATAGGAAGAGCTGGTGTTACCTGACATGAATTGCTCATAGTAGGAATGCCAGACTCCCCAGAAGCTCATGAGGGAGAGAGCAAGGATTGAAGGGAAGGAAAACAGGAAGGATCACTGAGATTGGGGACAAGCTCCTCAATAAAAACCAGAGCCAGGCGGCATGGACTGGGTTGTGTGCACCCTGTTTGGGGAGAGCTCCCTGCAGAGTTACACAGCATTTTGATCTCTCTTCTGGGCATCACAGGGTCTTATGACACCACTGTTATTTTTTTGTGTAATTTTTTTCTGTTCAAAGATTCTGGAAAAGCTGGGAGAGCTTTGTTGTTACCAGTAACTGAAATGTTTTGTAGCATGAAATTGAAGGTGTTTGTTACATGTATAGGTGTAGCTTGTGGGCACACTGGAATGTTTCAGGGAGCAACATCAAAGTTGTTAAAGACTTAGGATAACCTGTTCACAAAAAGATATGGCAATTCAGACACTGAGATTCTTCACTTGTATAGTGAAGAGTGAGTACATTTTATGTCTAGAGATGGCAGAAAGGAGAAGCTGCTTAACCTAGAAAGAACCTCTGAAGATAGATGTGTTTGTTTTTTTCAGATTTAGACATTTTCTTGTGGGTGAGGAAAAGACCTATGTATTGACAAAGCTGAGATTTTATGATTGAAAGAGATTTTTGTACTGAATTACTCAAATTGTTTCTGTGAATATGAACTCCTGACTTATTTTTTAGCTCTAACAATGAACAAGCAGTTAGTTTTAACTCCTTGACAAAAACCAAGAATGACAAATTAAAATGCTTGTTTGTACATAAACATAGGCATGGCATGAGATTAATTTATGAAGTCTCAGGCATGTGGAGGAGATGGATTGCAAAATTTGCAGCTTGTCTGGATTGGCCTGTGGGCACACACAAAGTGATGTGATTTACTTTGGTGGTTGCAGCACAGCAGCCTGCAAAGTGTTCAGCTGCATTTCCAAGGGAAAGCTTTTTTGTGCTCGAGTACCAGATTTAATTTCTGCTGGGGTTTTTTTGACAAATGTAAATTTTGTGTGTATAGCTCCATGTGATGTGGTTACGATTGCACAGTGAGTCCGTCATGGAGACTGGAATCCCTTGCTAGAGGCCTAATTGCTGGGCTGTAATTTCCTCATCTCTAAACCCACTGAAATCACAGGAATCTCTTTTCATGCTAGACAGTTGAGGAGCTGAAGTGAAGGACTCCAGTACAAATGTGACCCATGGTGGGGTGCTTTAGGGCAGTGCACAGGAAGGATTCCCAAACAAGGAAAACAGAAGGATCTGGACTTACTGGATCAATGGACAAACACCAATAGCATGATGTTCAACACGGCCACATGCTGGATGCTGCACTTGGGTCACAACAACTCCATGCATTGTCACAGGCTGGGAAAGAGTGGCTGGAAATCTGCCCATCAGAAAAGGACCTGAGGATGTTGGTTGGCAGTTGTTGAACAAGAGCCAGCAGTGCCCAGGTGGCCAAGAAGGCCAATGGCATCCTGGCCTGTGTCAGCAATAGTGTGGCCAGCAGGAGCAGGGCAGAGACCGTCCCTCTGTAGCCAGCACTGGTGAGGCCACATCTCCAATCCAGTTTTGGGTACCTCACTTGAAGAAAGATGCTCAGGTGCTGGAGTATTTCCAGAGAATAATAATGGAGCCAAATTAACTTTACACTGACTGAAAACTGAAATGTACTCATGTATTTTGGAAATAATTTATTTGTAAAGTTTTAAGCCAATTATCATTAATATCAATTTAAAGACTTCAGTATGAATTTTCTGTAGGAAGTCCAAACACTGGTGAGTTGCATTTTCATTCCATTGTTTTAGTACAACTTATTTAATACTAATTTGAAGATGAGTGATGTAAGGTAGAAAGCAGGTGGTGTTAGGTATTTTCAGAAGTTCTTTGGTTGTTTTTTAGCAGCATCTGCCTCAGAGAACATAAAGAACCCTGTGATCTGTATTGTACCTGAACATTGATTACACCATGTTAAACTGGGTTTACTTAATTAAAGCAGATGACAAAAATAAGTAACTATGTTCATCTTATGTAAAACCAAATCAAAGATTTTCTTACAATTTCAATGTATCTGACATACATTGTCATGTATAAGAGGAAGGAAAGACAATAATTTGCATATTTTAATCTGGAGGTTAGAGACCTCTGTCAGAGTAACAGCCTGGTCTGGGTCAGCCAGAAGAAATAGAGAGGAGAAAAATAATTGAAAAAGCAGTTCACTACGAAATGAAATTTGTCTCATTGTCACTTAAGGTTGTCTTCATGCTTGTCTGAAGGCAAGAGGTCAGCCTGGAAGTGAAGGAGGATAGGGAGCAAATATGTGTCACTAAGGACCAAAAGACAATTTTGTTTCCTTAGTAACAGGAGCAATTGTAATATATATTTATGAAGATCCCACACAGCATCCCCCCCATTACAAAATACCAGGTGTCCTTTCCCTAGCAGCACTGCAGAGAGCAGGTATATCTAAAGGTTGTCCTCAAAGACGGGCTGTGTACAGAGCACGAGCAGCACTTAATGAAATAACTCACTACGACATATTGATTTTGAAGGCAAGGGGGCAGGAAAGGATTTTCAGCAAAATTAAAACTTCTGCAGAAACAGCTGCAGTGATGAGGCTCGTGTAAGCTCTTTGTCAGGATCAAGGGTAAGCTGTAAGTTTTTCCTTTTCTGAACTTACTGAGATGTCAAGAGTAAAACAGCAATGTGAACTTTTGTGCTTGGACCAGCTATAAATTCCACTGTCCCACAGTATTGTTGAGGGGACAGTAACCTTGTGAAAGACCTCCATATGAACTATGGTTACTGTGCTTACATGCATATGTTTAATTCTACTCAATATCATGTGTTTTCAGTTGAGTTTTGTGTTAACCAGACCATGGCAACAGTACGAGATGAGAGCAGGGTAGTGCTAGTTTAAACTGTGTGAGTTTTAGGGAAGATTATCATCTTGGCCCAACATCTTTCACAAGAAACAGGAAAGCTCTTACTTTCTGCATAAATAGGCTGTGCACACAGTGTGTGTAGCAGGATCCGGCCTTTGTAAAAGACTGGAGTGATATGCCTCTCTTCAGAAGGATTTGCCTCCGTTTTTGATTCCTCTGCTAGTCATGGAAACTGAGAGTGTTTGCTCGTGAACAATGAGGCAGATCAAAAATAAGCAAATATATCAGTGCGTAGTCTCTTAATCATGAAGGCTCTTGAATTATTATAAAATGCACTATGTTTTCAGTTTTTAGATTCTCTACTCATTTTGGTCCTCAGAAAAGAAGGACATTCTGATCGTATTTTACCACAGATTGGTTTGAAAAGATGAAGTGGATTCTCAAAAGTTGTGTGATTAAGCAGTGCTATTAGCAGGACAAGCAGTTTTAGCCTTCCTTTCCATAACAATTAATGAAATCACTTTGCATCAGCATGGAAGACAGAAAGAGTAACTCCTGAATGAGTATGCTGTACTAGGAAAATCTTGAGGAAAAAATGAAGGAAGGCTTCTAATTCCATAGAAGAGGAAAGTGGAAGTGTTGTTATTTTTGAAAATTCTTTTGGACATGTAATTGCACAAAAATATCAGGTGAAAAGAGATAATTCCAGCTCAGCATCCAGTTCTCCTGTGAGATTTATTTCATTTTGTGTATGAGATGCTTCTGGGAAGCAGAAATCTATTTGCCTCAGAAAAAGTGTGTTATAGTAAAGGCAATGATAATACATTCTGTGGCAGAATGAAACAAGTGAGATCAGAGTGACATTGTGTCAACTATGGCAGAAGTGCAGAGTATTGGGTCTGGCCCCAAATGTCGATGACTGAAATATGATTGATTACACACTAAGTTGGCAGTGTGTCTTTAACAGTTTAACCTATCTGTATGTATGAGCAGCTGACAACTTTTATTCTTCCTTTCCTTGCCTTGGTAGAGAGTGAGAAATTTTATTCCCCCTATGTTCACTCATATCCAGGTAATGAGTGAGATCAGAATTCAATGGCAAAGCAAGAACTGTAGTCCTGGTTTCTGAGAAAGAGTGCCTTAAATATTGGGCCAGTCTTCTTCAGTGTGTGCATATGTGCCCACTGGCAGCTTAGGAATGAAGCATAGTTCGTTGGATTCCTCTCTGAACAATGTGAACTGATCAAATAAGCTGTAAAGCAGGATCCTAGTCAGATGGAACAGCAGGATTGTGAGGGTACACATAATGTTCTCTGGTTGCCTCTTGCAGAATCATAAATCAGGATCAAATAGATAATTGCACTGTTGATGCAGTTATCATCTTCCCTTACCTCCCTTCCCCAAATCCTTGTTCCATTTTGTCACACAATGAAAAATGCTGGACTGGCTTACAGGATTAGGACTGGGACACACAGCTCAGCCTAGGCAGGCTGCTCTGCTTCAGTTTTTCTTGGTAGTGTGGCAACCAATCATCAGCCTGTTGCAAAATGAGTTTGCATCATTTTCCATTTTTCAAAGATTGTCCCTGGTAAGTGCTGTGGTAGATTATGTGCACCCATGAACCACCAAATCTCTCCTGTATGTGTCTAATATCTTCCTGTCTTGCTAAGTTGCACTGGTGTTTAGTTCCATTTCAGGACAGATCTGTACTAAGTCTGAATTGTTGGATCAGTATGTTATGATGGCAAATACCTTCATGATTGCAGCACTTTTACATAGGCAAAGCTGCCAAGACTTATTCAAGCTTCCCCAGCATTCCCTTGAGTATATGTAGCTGTGTTAGCCAAAGCATGCTTTTAATAGCATATCTTCTTATAAACTTTTTGTTGGTACAGTTTTGTTTTGTTGATATGAAGTCAAGAAACCTTTGACCAACTGATCTTTGCCAGCCAAATATGTACTGTAATTCTGTCTTCATCTGCAGGAATTATAAGTGAAACAAAAGTTTTTACTGTATAGTGTAGATAATGGCTTGTGGTAAGATACTTACTGTATTCATAAAATGTTACTGTTGTGCACAAAGCATACCTCTGTTGTTCTATACAGTTTCAAAGTATATTTTATAGACATTTAACTTTGTTTCATTGCTTTACCTCCCTTCTCCAGCAAAACATGTACCTTCACTGTAGCTAAGCAAATGAGTGAATTCTTGTTTAATCATAATGCCATCAATCTACTGGAAACACAGAGCACTTACATTTACCCGAAGCGGCTATGGACAGCAGGCAACATTCTAAGACATTTATGCCTTATTTATTTACCAACCAAATGTTTATATTGCACAACTTTCTTCAACTGGTATTGTTCAGAGTATTTATGTCCAGTGAATGTGGCAATAGAACATCTCCGGGCATTTCACCACTTCAGATGACGTATTTATAAATGGGGTTGATGCAGTTCAAAGGGAATGTGTTACAATAGAGCAAGATCTGACATATGTTCTAAAATGGAATTTAAAAAAATGCCTGCATGCACAGAGTAGCAAGAAATTTGCTGTTTATAGCAGAACATTGCTTCAGGGTTAAAATTTCCACATTACATGTTGGCTACACTTCTGGTAGGAATTCCTAACACAGCTGCAAATTCCTGCCCACCTCCCCAGCTGTCTCTGCTGTTTGTGTCATTTGGATAAAATGAATACCTGACTCGCTTGTTTTCATGCTGTACTGTCACAATACCCCATCTATAAGGCCCCTCCCATGACAGGCTTTACAGTAAGCATGCATATATCTGAGGTTTGCAGGATTTGATGTGAGTTCTTGGAACAGAAGACCAGAAGTCAGCACTGTGCATGGCTGGGAGGAGCTCATGCTACCCATGTGCACTGATTATCCAGCAGCTAAGGGAGGAAACCAGTTTGTGCTGAAGGCATGAACTAAAGGCTGGAGAGACTGGTTGGGTGATAACTGATGAAGTCCAAGACATTTAATTGTTCTGATTTTTAGGTATTTCAATAAGCAGAGCACTTCAGGACTTATCAGTGCATTGAGTAAACATACTATACCAGATCAGTACATTCAGATGATACCTGGCTCAGTATCACCTAAACTAAGGCTACAGAAAGATAAACTAGTGGGGAAAATCAGACAGAATGGTTTTCATGAGAAAAGACCAGCTAGTCACAAACAATACTGTACTTCTCTCTTTTCCTTCTGTAACCCCAGAGTATTAATATAAGCCTTTAATGGAGGAATTCTTTGCTACAGGATAAAATTTTGGCCCAAAATAATGAGTCAGGGATGAAAAAACCTTATGATTGGTAGATTTTCTGCTTTCATGCCTCATAGGCTGACCTTGAAACTGCTTATTAACTGGTTCTGCTTTGACCCTACAATAAATGAGTGGAAATTGTTTCTGTAAGAGAGGGAGTAAACAGGTTCTTGTATTCAGACACCCTAAGTGGAATGCAAACTCATGGCAGCATATGAGATTCCAATGCAAAGGAAAATTAACCCTGTGGTTTGAAAAGGCAAAGAACTCTACTTGTAATGTACTTTATAGAGGCAGATCTCTAGAAAAGCCATGTGACACCACTTATATTTGTGATGAAAACCGGATCTAAGAAGATGTGATGGACAGAACATTTATAGAGGCAGATGAAGGCAATAACCTCTCCAGATGATTTTTTTTCATTTCATTTCCTCTGTAATACTGCTTCCCCTTGCATCTTCATAGAAAAAGAAAGAAATATGGACTATGAGATGAGGAAAATGAAGGATGTGAACTCTGAAGTAGGGTAAAAATTAGTTGAATTGATGGGCTTAGTGTTTTGTGATCAGTGACACAATCAGTTCAGCTAGAGCTCAGGTACCATACAGTATCCCAGAAACAAGCCCTGCAGGTAGTATTTTGTATCTTCATTAATCATTTGGGTGATGAGACACAACAAACTTTCAGCAAGATTGCAAATGACCAAAAATAGAAGGAGTGGCTGATACACCTGATGGTTGCACTGCTGTCCACAGGGACATGAACAGGATAGAGAAATGAGTGACAGGAACCTCCTGGAGTTCAAGAAAGGGGAATGTCAGGTACTGTCCATGCACCATGCCAGGCTGGACCCAAACTATTGTAAAATAGCTGGCAAAGAAGGCCCCAGAAGTCTTGGTAGGCACTAAGTTGGTATCCGTTGTCAAAGTACTCCTGGAGCAAAGAAAGCTGACAGTGTCCTGGAGTGCATTGGGAAAAGCACTTTCAGCACATGGAGTGAGATGATCCATTCCCTCTAATTTGCCCTAATGTGACTGGAGTTCTGGGTCCAGATTTGGGCTCCCCTGTGCAAGTGGGGACTTGTAGAGGGTCCAGCAAAATACCACAAAGATGATTAAGGGTTTATAACACCTGAAATAGGAGGAGAGACTGAGACAGCTGGGAGTGTTTAGCCCAGAGGTGGGGAGGGTCTGGGAGATTTTTGTGTTTAAATACCTGACAGGGATGAATTTTCATAGTGATGCACTGTGGCAGGAAAAGTGGCAATTGGCACAAACTGATGTAAAAAATTTCCATTTAAAAGTAAAAAGGAAATGCTTTTTTATTTTTTTTGCAGCAAAGATGTTCAAACATTTGCCCAGAAATGTTGTGCAGTCTTCTTCCATGAGGATATTCAAAACCAGACAAAATCCTGAGCAACCTGCTCATGCTGACAATCATCAGGTGTACCAATCACTTCTAGTTCTGTGTCATCTGTGATCTTGATCAAAGCAGGGCCTTGGACTAGACAATCTCCAGAGGTCGCTTCTCACCTCAGCCATTCTGTCATTCTATGACAAAACTCTTCACTTGACATTGCCAGGCACTAATTTCCTCACTGTAGTCAGGAGATAAGCGAGGGACTGTGGCAGAGACAGTTTTCGAGAAGAACAGAAATCTTGTCATTCATAGAAATAATTTGCACAGACTCTTCTTTTACTGGGTACCTGTTCCCCTCTTACCCTGTGTACATGTGTGCATGCAGGAGGGGGCATGTGTGCACACCCCTTCCCTCCTCCTCCTCTTACACAGAGAAATACAGTGGAAGAGACATCTGTGTGTGTGTGTGTGTGTGTGTGTGTGTGTGTGTGTGTTTTTCAGTATGGTCTAAGTATACATCCAGGTTTTGGGGTTTGGCTTTTCTTTACTGAAAGTAAAATAAATGGAGAGGGTGGTGTTTTTTTTCCCTCTCATCTCCAATTCAATGGCACTCTACGCTGTTGGCAGTTTAATCTGACAGTGGAGCAGACAATAGTTGTAAGGAGAAATGGAATTACATTTTGCTCCCCTTTAGTTTAGGCAAATTTTCAAAATTAGGTGTTAAAATGCAAAAACACTGTAAGACTGAATTAAAATGCAGAAATTGCCACTCACAGGAAGCCTGCACAATTCTAATTCTAAACATCATTAGAAAAAAAAATAACATTCTGTGTCTAACGATCTTTTTTTTCTGAGAGGGGGGTGGAATGGTTAATTTGAATTACAAAAAAGCCTTGATAACCCCCCACACATCAATTTACCTGTGAACAAAAAGATTCACACAGAGAAAATGGGACTTGGGACTATTTGATAAATTACTGCAGACTGCTTGAATATTCCATTAGCAAAATAATAGCTCGTTATGGAACCCAGAAGAATGTGGTATAATTATGATAGTACCATCCCCCCTACACACTATGGGGTAAGAGGAATACAAATGTTAGAAATGATAGCTACTTAACCATAGTTTGGAGATAGGCCTGAAAACAAATCGAAGGGTTATATGATCTCAGGCATTCATAAGGATTTCTCCAATGTCAATGCCTTAAATTGCTGAATACATTCCAGCTTGCTGAAGGTCATATTATTAATAGTCATCTTTATTGTGGTAGAGTACAAGAGCCAGTGAAGAAGGAGGAGGCCCTTTCACAAATGAGATACAAACAAAGAGCAATTGAGAGCCTCTGCCCCAAAGTTCTTACAAACTGGATCTAAACAAACAAGGCAAAACAAAGGGCTGCCGCAGTGACGCAAAATAGCATTTTAGTCTCACATCTGGTTTTCTTTGTCCGGGCTTGGGGGGTCACTATGGAAATAAATGGAATGGGAAACCAAGCAGAGTGAGAGACCACAGAAGGGGAGTGAGGTGAGGGGGTAATCTGTGATGAACAAAAATCATTGCAGGTTTAGAAATTTTTTTAAGTCCTAATTGCTCCTGCACTTGTGGCAATGGCCACAGCTCCTGGCACATGTATATAAACACGGTGTACTGCTCTTGTCCCTTGCCCAGCGTGCAGGATGCTTGGCATATGGTGCAAAGAATGGAAGGGGTCTCTGTCTCATTTACTCAGTGTGACCTGGCTGCTTCCAGCTTTGTAGTTTGAGCTCCTCCAGCCGGCAAGCTCCATGCAATGCCCTCACCCCCGTGCTCTGTTGTGATGCTGATACAGCCCCTCCTCAGTGGGCACTTATAGGTGGATGTGAATGCAAATTAGAAGAAATAAATTATCTGCTTTTTAAGATCAAATACCTCAGAATTCAAAGAAACAATTATAAAAATTGGCCAAACTGAGCTCACATTTGTTCCATTTGCACAGAAACAGCTTTCAGTGGTTACATAGAACCTGTGTCTAGCCATAGGCTGAAATCTGTGTTCAGCCTTTACTTCTTACTGTATTCTGCTATTGACAGTCAGAGTCTGCAAAATCTATTCTCTCTTCAGAGTAAGCTGATGATCAATCAGCATAGTGTTTTCTTGAAAGTAGAAAACATTTGAAAATAAATGTTATAAAGTTTTTTAAAATATCCTTAAAACATTAGAATCTGAAAAGATGTTGAACATGGCTTCAATTGATCAAAATTATGTTTTTTTGAAAGCACTTGCAGCTAGATAGGCAGCTACTCATGTTAATCCTAGACTTTAAGGGTGGGAGGGAGAAGAGAGAAAGCTGTTTGTAAGCACTCTGAGTCACAGTCGGCGAAATAAAAAGGCAGCTTTTTATTTCACAGCAATCCCACACCAGCCTTCTGGCTTTAGATACTAGTCCAATGCAAACATTGGGATGGCCATCATCTGATGGCTGGCTCAAGGTTTAGTTGAGTAGAGAGCTTTAGGATTTGAGTCTTAGGCAATTTAAAGGAACAAATCTTGGCACTATCTTAACCATCCACTAATGGAGTAGCATCAAAAGTGTCTCACGGTGAATTATTGATTCTCTCTCAGAGGCGCAGGTACAGCCATATAAATTTCACCAAGATGAAGAATTGAATGTCCTTAATCTGGTAAGGGATTGTTTACTTGCATTCTTTTCTAGAGGCTTCCAAGCAGGTAGAAAAGTTAGAAAAATCATATGAGGGTATTTTGTTGACTCCAAGGTTTCTACAAATCTCTGTAAGCCTCCCAGTCACTATTTCATGAAAATTTTTCCAAGAGACATTTCTAAAAGTACTAAGTGTCAACATTTATAAATAATACACAGCCTACGACAGGCTGTGTGTTTGTGAGAATGTGTTAAAGAATAAATAGAAATGTCCAATGTGATGTGCTCATAAATATGTAACAAATGCCCTTCTCTTATCTCAGGTAATAAAAAAATAGTCATATTTCTTCAAGGATGCAAGAATTTAGTTTCATCTGTGAGGTGCCAGAATGTTAAATGTGACATTCAATAAACCACCTAGGAAAAGCTAAACAGTGCTAATCAAGCCATTTAATCTTTTGGAGTTAAGAGCTGCAGTAGGAGAATAAAAGGTATAATTAATAACTCCAGCTGGGAAAGTAAGGCAGTATAAAAACAGGAGCTAAGACAAACATCTGGTCTTTGTTTTATGAAACATTTACCAAGAAATCAAAACTTTTTTCCACCCTTGTGAAATGCGTAAAATTTCATGAGTTACAAGCCTCAACACTGGAAAAAGTTTGCACCTGCATATAAAAATGAGCTTTTCACATGCACCTGAACCCGCACGTGCAAATAAATATATGGATGTGTGTGTATGCAGATGTGTGCTTGCCTCACTGGTTCTATGAGTTTGTTCTAAGGTAAACTTACAAATGGTACCAAATTTTTAAATTCTTACAAGGTTGTCACCTCATTTTTTTTCTTTTTTTTTTTTTTATTATTCATAGTACATCTGCATTCGTGAACAATTAAAGTTTAATGTGCAACAAAACATTTATCAACCTTGTTTAGCTGCCTTGTGCTTAGATGCTTTTTCTACATGATTTGTCCAGATGTATGTATGGTGACTTCTGAGTGCTTTGCTCTGTCTTGAGTACACCCTTCTCAGAACTTAAAAAATAGGATTATGCTCACCATTTTAGTAGATGGGGATCTGCGGTAGGGCTAAAATGAAATACCTTGTCAAAGGTCACAGAGGAAATCTTAGTTGAGAGAAAGATGAAGCAGCCTTTAGGATTCTGACACGTAAATTGTGAGTCATTAAAGACCTAATGAAAGACTATTAGATGAGTTACAGTCTTAGAGCTGGAACAGGCCGAGCTGACATTGCTGCAGTTGCCAGTGGTTACTGGCATATTTTGAGCTGTCAGGATGTGGCCAGGGGTGTGAGCTCCCGTCCAAACAACCTATGCATTGGATTATCCCTCCCTCTCCTCACTGTTACCATGTGAAATTTACTCATTAAATAGCTCACTGGTATAAAGCCCATGATTAGTATTTCTAATATTTGTAGCTCTCATCACTAAAAGTTTTGCTGGCTGTGTAATAGAGAGATGGAATTCTATGCCCACCCCAGTTTACAAGTGCAAGGCTTCTCATGAAATTCTGTGGTCAACAGGGCCCTGCAATTTATATTAAATTCTGAACATGCTTTTCTTACTCTCTCAGTTTGTTGAGAAAGCTGTCTATATATTTGTCACACTTGCACAGCAGGGAATGATACTTTGGCATTCCCTCTATGGGCTCTGCATATTCTTAAGTGAAGAAGAAATGTAGCATTCCCAATGTATTCCAGACTTTGCCTGTCTGTGAAACTGAGGGGTGTGACAGCAAAAACAACATGCATGACAGTGGCTGTGGAAAGATGAAAGTCCAAGGGCATCTGTGTTCTTGCAGCCAAAAGTACATCTGATGGACAGAACAGAACTGTTTTTTTAATTACATCTTTGGGAAGAAGGTGGAGCCGAGAGTCTGGACAAAGTAACAAAAAAAAATATTTCTGCACTTTAGTAGGGGAAAGCTGAAATGTAGTTCTGTAATGTGTCAAAAATTCAATCATTTCAAAACCCTAAAAATGGCCATGGTTTGTGTTTCCATCCTAGAAATTCAACTTCAAACCTAACTGGGATAAGATGCTGCAGAAGGAATGAATATTCAGAGTGAAAAAACACTCTGGTCATTGCTAAGACATGTGTGGAGTAATGTCTTGAAAGGCTATTTATTAGATGGTCGAAAAGACGTAGAAATCAGAAATGTATCAACAGTAGTGTGGTCAGCAGGACCAGGGCAGAGGTTGCTCCACTATCCTGGCTGATGGTGAGGCGAGGCTGCACCTTGAATCCTGGGTCCAGTTTTGTGTTCCTCACTACAAGAAGGAGAATGAGGAGGGACCTTTTCAATCTCTACAGCAGCCTGAAAGAGGCTGTAGTGAACTGGGGGGGTGTCAGTCTCTTCTGCCAAGGGACAAGTGACAGGACAAGAGGAAATGGCATCAAGTTGAGGGAGGTTTAGGCTGAATCCTAGGAAGAATTTATTCACCAGCAGGGTTGTGAAGCACTGGACTACTCTGCCCAAGAGAGTGGTTGGGTCTTCACCCCTGGGGTCATTTTAAAAGCTGCATAGATGTGCCACTCAAGTACATGGTTGAGTGGTGGACTTGGCAGTGCTGGGTTAAGGTTTGGACTCAGTGATCTCAAAGGGCTTTTCTAACCTTCATGATTCTATGAAAAGCATAATGAATTAATCAGAGAAATTAAGAAAACTCAATGGTGGCTAGGTTTTTCAATTTGTTGTGTTTCTCAAGTTTATTTAATACTAATAGAGGGTAAAATCAAAAGCAAAAGCTTTTTAAATTTAAAATTGTTAAAACAATTAACTGGGGGTTTCATGGCTCATTAAATTATATTACAAAAACTTGTTGCAAATCATATTATTTTTCTGGGTTTCTTGTTTGGTTTTGTTTTTTTTTTTGTTTTGTTTTTAGTTTCAATGTAAGAACTGCCAAAACAAATTATTTCAAGAGGAAAGAAAGAAAATTGCCATTCTGGATCAACTGGATTGGAACATTTTGAGTTTATCTGAAGCTTTAGAAACACCATTTTCCTTTTAATAGGATCTTTTCCAAAGACAAAATATGTCTTTTAAATGGTCTTATTCTGTAAGGATAAGAGCTGGGGATTAGTGGACTACGTCCATTATCATGCACTGGTCAGATAACTCTGATCCTATGTCATTGTCATGTCTATGTATCACAGACAAACAGATTGAGTGAAGTCCTCCAGGCTTATAGGACAAGGTTAGTATGAAATTCCCGCACAAAAGATAGTACAGGTTTCCATATCTCTTCATAACTCTTCTAGTTCATCCCCTTCTTTCCTCAGTCCCATGGAATTAAAATCCAGCTTCATAGCCATATTTTCCCACAGCATTTCCCAAGGCCTTCCCTTTTCCACCCAAGTACAAGACTTGATAGTGCCCCAGAAGTGAGTTTTGTCCTCTTTTGGGGCCACATTGTTAAATTTTTCTTACACTGATGAGAAGCCTAGTGTTGTCCCTGTACCTTTTTCTGCAGTTGTCCTTGGGTTGCTTGGCTGTCTTATTATATTATACCAGTCTCGGGTTTTATAAAAGAGTCTAAACATAATTTTTGCAGATATTCATGATCTAGGAAAAAAAAAAATATTTTCCCCAATTTGCCACATCAGCGGCATATATCAGCCACAAAACTGGTATTACCAGGCAATTCATGAAAGAGTTTTGTTTACAATTAAAATGATTCCTGAGACCAAATCAGGCAGGAGGTGATCCATAACCAAGTTGTAAATCCTTCACTCATCATTAATTGTACATCCTCCAGTGTCACAGAAGAAGAAAGGTGGAATGTGCCTGGATCCTGAAAGTCTTGATTCGGTTTTTGCAAGGTTTTGATCAAACACAAATATTTAGCCTCAGCTGGATTTGTCTATGTGATTCTTTCACTAAGTTACTCCTGCTCTTGATGAAATAGGGTGATTTGCCTTGTTTGTCACAGCTCCTAGCAAACCCAGAAAACATGTACAGCCTTCACTGATTGGAAGACCAATACAAATGGTTATATAGAAAAAATAAACCATTTTTAGCTTTTGAAAATGATTTGTGATGAACTAAGAGCAGATTCACTTGCATAAATTGGTGAAACCTCTTCTTCCCTTGACTCAGACATGGAATTTGTTGATCTGAGCAGGACTGTGTACCTCCAGGTTCCACTTGGATTGGCATGGACTGAAATAGTGTAGAAAAGGTGAACCTCTCTATTCTACTGCCAGGATATACTACTTCTATTATTTTTCATCCTCATCTATTCAAAATGATTCATCCTCTCCTTTGAGGGCTTTGTACAAGAGCCTTTTTTTCAGCTGAAGTGCACCCTCTAGAAGCCAATCTGCAGATACATCCTTGTACATCAAGTGCTGGACTTTACGCTGAGCAGAGGTCTCAGGCTCTACAGCTGGATCTTGTTCAAACCAAATTAAACTTAAAGACATATTCCATGAGCACATACAGCCTCCTTCCATCATTAATGGGAGTTCAGTCAACAAGAACAATAAGAATTTAAGATAAAACTCCTTGAAATGTGTATACTGATGGTTCTCAGCATTGGCTGTTTGTGATCTCCTATTAGCCTCCATTACATCCTAATATAGACATAACTTGTAGGCATGGCTGAGAAACAAGCACCCTACAAACACTAATCATGACAATATCATGATTACCATTTTCATCAGTAAGTTTGGGGAACTTCTAATTTCCCCTGTGATTGCTGGGAATTTCATAATTTATAAAACTCATGGGAATTTTAAAGCTGTTTTATAAAACCAGCTTCCTTTAAGAGCTGCAAGTTTCAGGGTGTTTTCATTTATGGAAGACTGTATTACTTTTCATGCCTCTCAAATGAAAACTAGATCATTAAAGTGATGTATTTTTTCCCTGTGTACTAGCCATACTGTTTTTTGGACAAGATATCCAATTATTAGTTTTGGACCTGCAATTTGAGGTAGAACCATTTTTCTCCTCTCTCATAAAAAAAAGAGAGCCCATATATTGTGAACAGCACAGTATGGAAATGTTGCTTTTTTACCTTGGGGGACAAGAGTTTTTATAATTTTCTAATTTGCCTTAAATTTAGAATCTTTAAAGGGAGAGGACAGGGTGTTTTACTTTGAGTCCTGATAGAATGTGCAGCACTGATGAAGCTGAAAGATTTTGTTACCAATAGAAAAGTCTTTTCATGCTTTATGTTTAAAGAACAGATCAAAAAGTCTTATGTTTTTTCACAATAATTTTTGAGTGTGACATGTTGAGCGTGTCTTACAAGGATAAGAATTTTTACTCAGCCTGGCACATATCAGTTAAGTACAGCTGATATACAGCATCTTAGGCTGGGAGGTTTTCTCTTTTCCGTGTCCTTTAAATCCTCAGCTTCTTTGTTGCCAACACAAAAGCTGATTAGTTTTAATCATGATGGGAGAGGCCCCATTTCTTTATAGACACTTT
The DNA here is from genome assembly GCA_013397245.1 of Thryothorus ludovicianus. Classification (NCBI taxonomy): domain Eukaryota; kingdom Metazoa; phylum Chordata; class Aves; order Passeriformes; family Certhiidae; genus Thryothorus; species Thryothorus ludovicianus. Next base: position 261,150 of record VZTB01000127.1, on the reverse strand, counting down.
GCTGAGTGGGTCACTGGTCATTTTCTAAGACTTCAAAAGATGCAGAGGGTCTGAATGCTTCACTTCTTACCAATCCCAGGTCATTAATTGAACTTTTATGTTGGCAGAGGGAGTCTTCATTTCTTCTATGCATCTTTTCCCTTTTTATTCATTGAATCTTCTCTCAATACTTGGGTGGTAGTTAAATATTGGGAAGTAAAAAAAAATTTGTCCTGTCTGACACTTAGAGATTTCTGTCTGAAAGCAATTCAAAAGGGGATGCCCCTGTTCTCCTTGTCTTGTCTCTAAGGACTTGTGAGGATGGTGCATCAACCTTTTAGTGACCCTTGGTTTCTCAGGGATGTCAGTGCTCCAGGTAAATTCAAGTGAAGAGAAATAAATTATGCTAATTTTCCTTCTAAGCAAAAAAATCCACAAATCTGCCTGACTGCTTATTCTTTAAAACTGTGCTTACTTTGTGTTTCCTTCTAGAGCATGTATCATGAGTCATGACTCCGAATAGCAGTAATACTGTGCTTTCACTCCAGGTTATAACTATTAGAGCCTCTTGAGTTATGGGTCACAGTCCACACAAAAAAATATTTTGTGCTTTTTTGGGGAACGGTGAGGGGAGAGACTTTTTGAAGTGCTCAGATCCTGCCAGAACTTTGCAAGAAGGACTGGAATGGACTGAACTGCTGCCAGGTTGCAAGAGATCTCTCAAGAGCTGACTCCCTTCCCATCTATCTTGTGCTCACGATGAGTGAGGTGAACCACCTGCTCTGCACACTTGCCTTGTTGTGCCACAGTCTGAGGTGCAAAGTCCTGCTTTGGAGGTTGGAAGAAACCTAGATTCCTTTAATCTCCCTGTCAGAGCAAAGTAGCTCCTGTAAAACAACATGTTATGTAGTCCCCTAGTCTGCCTCAAAGGCATTTGACTCCTACCCTTCTCAGAGAAAACTGTGTTCTGCATCAGGCACAGTTTTGAGAATACTTTAGCTCACTTACAATGGCAGCATTTTTACGGCAGGAGCTTTTGCTCATAAGCACGTATCTCCCAGCAAGGAGAATGATAAAACATTCATTCATTGGTGAGGTGTTCATTTTGTACTTTCTGTTTATTTGCGCAAAGTACAAAGTGACTTTCTCTTCCAGCTTTACTGAATCACACCCCATTCATGTATGGCATATGAGTTTTCCTGAATATTTGCACTGCTTCTGGGCTTTTATGTCATCCAGAAAATAGTATGAGTTGCAATTACATTTGGGGAGGGAAAAGCCAGAGAAAATATTGGTCACTGCAACTACTACTGGCAGAGAAAAAACAAATGGAATTAAGCTGAGACCTCTACTTTAAACAGAAAGAGAGATGATAGTTGTATGGTAGATCCTTTTTCAGTGGAGATGAGGCCCAGTCCAAAGCTCACTACAGCTGCAGAAATAATCTTTAGCAGCCGTTTTGTGTTTTGTGCCCTTACATGTAGTACCTGCCCCTTGCTATCAACTACCTGTGAGTAAAAGATGATGTAGCAAAGAAAAGTATTTCTTAGCAGAATTTTCTCTCTCCAGATCAATATACAGTTATATAGCTGGCATCATGAAGAAGAGAAAAAGGATCACCAGCAGGAGAGAGTAGGACGGAGACTGCTTCAGCTGGAAAATATCTGTGCAGCCATGGCTTCATCAGCTTCAGGAGTCCTTGAACTTCCCTCTTAGTGTTTTCTCTCATGTCAGGTGTTATGTCTAGATAGTGAATATCTGATGCTGTAATTTGCTTTATTTAAATTATTGGAAATTAGTGTCTCTCCCAGTAAGGATTTAAAGAAATATTTAATTCTTAAGACTACTGATTAGGGTATTCAGCGAGTGTAGATTGTAATTTACTATGGCCATTTGTTACCTCAGAGAAGTGTTTTAGGCTGTTTTGTTTTGCTTGAACAGTCTGTTTGCTAAGTGTGGTTTTTGAGTTGTTTAGGTACACAAAGCTGTGATTTTCAGTGTGTCTCCTTCTCTAGGTATTGTATCTAGGATTCATGGGCAGCTTCAGAAAGTTTTTTGCTACTCTCTCTTACATACTAATATTGGATGTAATACAAGGAACAACAACATCTGTTATATGTTCATGAGGAGTAGATTTTACATTTGAAACTTCTGACCTGATAGAGACTATTGAGCAGCAGATGTTTCAGAAGACTTTAATCCCTCATTTTAAAAGTTCACAGAAGTTCTTTGGTCTAAATTTTCAAGGTTTCATTGAATTCTTTGTTATCTATTTTTATTGCATGACAGTTCATGAAGAAGCAGAACCAAAACTACAGATTTTCAAAGAACCAAGATAATTACTTCCCCAGTTATAATTATGCTTAAAAATTACCCCAAAAATGGGCCATATGTCAAAGATGACAACTTTTAGATGCCAGATAACACACTCTGTTATAAAAAAATTTCTTAAAAAAGCTTTGATTTTGTTATACATCATGTTGCACTGTCTGACTAAGGTGTGCACTGGGGAAGAAGTTTGAAAATTTCTCTGGTGGATGAATGAAGGGAAATTAGAAAGTCACTTTTAACCTCACCTCAGTTTTTTATGAGAGCAGTTCCCTTGACTGAAATGTACTTATATCATGTCACTGTGCGTAGGTGCAGCCTGCTTGCCCAAAGCAACATGAAATGAATGTGCTCAGACCTGAGAAGCAGAGCTGGTCCTATGACAAAATCTAAGTGTCCCTGAAAATGTACGAGGCTTAAATCCCAAACCTGGCCTATTTTTCTGCAATTACTTCAGTCCAGCCCCCTGATCCAAACTCTGCTGAACTTTGGGAGTATTTGGATGTGGTTCCAGCGTCTGTAGTTTGAATACAGCTATATCTAGGAGGACAGATTTGTAAAACAGATGTTTTCCCACTGGAAGTATGTGCATGAGCCCTATTAGTAAAACAAAAGGGTTTGTCCCGCAAAACATGTCTGAAACATTCCCTAATGTGCTCAGCAAACTGAAGAAGAAAGTTTATTCTCTGGGCAGCAAATTAATGTCTCAGAGTAAGTTTGAAATTCTTCCAGTACGGCTGGCATCTGTCACCACGTTGAAACAAAACCAGTGGCTTTGAGGAGTGTTGTAGAAATACGTTATGTCCTGTTTGACTTGAAGGAATGTTTAGGTCTAAATGAAGTATCGAGTGGTTATTATCTCATCCAAAATGTGAAATCCAAGCCGTACTGGAATTTGTGGAGTAAATCTCCTTCATTTCAATAGGGTTAGGATTTTATGCCAAGTCTTCAACATTACAACAGGACTTACCTATTTCATTTTTCAGAAGATTTGGAAAACCTGCATGCTACACACTAGACAGTGTTTCTTGAAGAAGACAGCTTTATACACCTGTTGTAGCCAAAAGCTGTATGGTACAAAAGGTATTTGCTGAAACTAAGGGAAAGGGTCATCACCACAACTGTAGTCTTTACTGATGGCAAGGCACTGCTACGTTGACTTTCTGACACTTGCTTGAATGTTAAATATTAAATGTCAATTTAATATTACCAGTGTAGATATTTGAGTCTGTGTTTAGCTTCCTTCTTTCAGTTTTTTTTTTTTTTAATTATTTTTTAGTGGCCCAAACCCAAGTAATTACATATCTAAATGTGATCCTTCATTTATTTTGGCAATGAATCTTCATCTGTCATCATTTTAATCCATCTACTGAGAGAAACGATAGCGACTGCCATACCTGAGAAAGAAAGAATGCTATCTCAGATTTCTCTGTGCTAGAAGTATTTCAACAGATGCCATTTTTTGTCATGCCTTAGAACAGCCTCTTTATCTGAACTCTGAATACTGCTGTTTGTCTCATAAATATTTTCTAGTATTTAACCACTGTGTATTTGTCTATTTGAATGACAGACTGTAATTCCTCTTGAGCCATAGTAGCCTATCAAGTTGACATCTATTTCAACTTTACACTGTGTTTCCTTTATCATTCCTTCAATGATTTGTGTTTACAGTCTGAAGTATTCAATGCATTAAAGAAAACAATTATTTTGCTGTTAGATGAAATAATATAAAAATTCTTCAAATTACAGAAACAGATGCTCTAAACCATGTTACAACTAAAGGGCTCTGCACTGGGCATGAGAAAAGAAACAGAAGCAACATCACAATAAGGGACTGTCCCCCCATAAACTCTCTAGTAGCCAATACAAAATGAGTGAGGGAAAGCAGAGATGAAAATGTTAAAAGGAGTTGCTTATTGTTACCCCATGGTTTTACCATAAAATGATAAAATGAGGACTACAATCCAAACCATTATTTTGATTACTTTTTCCCTATTTGTTGAACAAGGATTTGCTTGTGACAGGTGGATATTAAATTCCTTTCCAGTTCTATCAAAGTAGACAAGCTCTCTTCTCGTTCATTCTAGAAGTGGGAAATCTGAGCTACTGGGAGGTGAAGACATGTGGATGAAATTAATATTGAGAAAGGTCAGAATCTTTTTAATAAGAAATTGAAGTCCCATCCATATGCTGAGTCCTGCTGGGTTCATTCCCTTTTCAACAATGCTGTGGAGCATGGAGAAGCTGTCAGTCATGGAGCAACCCTGAACATCCCAGTATCCAATTTTGAAGGCATAGTACATACATACCATGCAAAAAGAGTTTAACATAGTCTCTAGTGTTTCCATCTAAATGAGCAAGAGAAAAAAAAAAAAAAAAAGGGCTATCTTGGCAGTCTTAACTTTTACATTAACATGTAATATTGGGTATATACACAGGCAGCTGCTTGAATACTATTTAAGCTGGGTGCTGAACTAGGTGCATGCACTGACAGGCAGTAGTTAAGCTGTTCTCATCTTTTTTTCTTCATGTCATTGATAATGATATTCTAATTCTTTTCAAACCACGTTCCTTTGGCTATGTTTTGATAGCATGGTTGTTATTCCAGTGGTCTATGCCATCCTGTGAGAGTGTCACTTTTGCTAGAGGATTTTCCCTTAAATTTTGATGATGAGTACCTTTAGATATTTTTTAAGAATCATTACTGCTCTAAACCACAAGGCTGTATCTAAGTGCAGTGGTGTAAATCAGTATAGTTGTTTTGGGAGTTCATGAGAATGCTTGCAGTTTATAGCACCTGGAAATTGGCTTTGCCACTGCTTGACATATGAGATTTGTTGTTGTGAAAGCACAATTTCAGAATGTTCTCCAAGATAATAACTGATCTGAATTCAAAAGCATTTTTTTTTATCTATAGTAACATACAGCAAATTTGGAAATTCTTGCTTTGTTCAAAAAATTTACAGTATTCTTGTCAAATTTATGCAGCAGGCAAATGTGTGGTAAATTGTGGATGACTAAAGGGACCTAGTGTATGCTGCTATGTCTTGAAGACTGGACTACAGGAATCAAGGATTTTGATAATGTTTCTTATACACTATCTTTCTTTTCAGCTTTCAGTGGGAGAACATCTGAGGCAAGACAATAAGAAATATAAGAAAATTAAAATCTGTTTCAAAAGCAGTAACTAGATTTCCATAAAAAAAACCAAAAAAACCAAAACCCAACAAAAGCCCCCAAACTTGTTCTTTGAACTTTATACTTTTCTAAAGAAAATGCTGTTGTTAGAAGCAAACAGGCAATTTACCAAGAAAATTATTATTTTCCAATATCTCATATACAGACAGCTACTGGTCAAACCAAATTAAATGAAAAAATATTTAAAATTCCATAAATTACAATGACAAAAGTAGACTGGCTCCATCCAAAGAGCCTGATGCAAAGGAAATGAGACACTTCTATACTTTGGAGAAGTCATGTAAAATGTGAAGATTTGTCCAATTTTTTCGAGATGTTCAGCCTAAAGAATTGCCATTTCTACAAGTTTGGCTGAAAATCAGCATTCCTTAGGTTCTTTATTATCTACAATTATCCTTGCATCTTTGAGGCTAGAGGAGTAGGAAGTAAAGAATAAAGCAGGATGGGACAGAGATTAGATTCAGGTCTACAAGGATGATTTTTGATAATTTAGATATTTGGGAGACAGAAATGTGGAGACCCATGGGAGGGAACAGCCTGAGGATTTTGAACTGCATTTCCACTCAGGGTTGGAAAACCATGTCAGGTTTATGAATTGCAACATTACTTCCAGCTGTGAAGCAAGTAATTGTGAAATATAGTGTCAAGCTTTGTCCTCCATCCACTGCTAAGGGCAGATTACTGGAGATAAGAGTCTCCTGCTTCCCATTGTTACTGGTTACTCTGTTTAAACAGTAGAAAACAGTGTGATAGAGGCAAAGATTGAAGTCCCATTGTGCTTCCCCTTGATACAGTTTTGTATTTTTAACACAATGCTCTTCTCTATTTCTTATTCTTTTTTTTTTTTTTTTTTAATTTGTGTTACATGATCATGTGGTTAGAAGCCTGGGATACTAGCCCTCAATTTGTCAGTGCTTTTTGAATTTGGGTCCCTTTACAGGTTCATGTGGCTTATGCATGTGAGTATGAGTTTTCTTACACTGGTTTAGCATCATTCAGTAGGACTGAGTAAACCTACTCAAAGAACAAGTTGACACTGACTGGTAAATAAAGATATTACTAGAACATTTGTGCCTCTCTGATAGCAGGATTTAGACAATGTGTAATGGGTAAGGTAAGACGAGAGGAGGGGATTGCATGATTTTGTGGCAAAGGCAGTGTAATCCTTGCCATCAAAATGCAATTCTACCCTTCATGGCAGTGTTTAATTTCTGCATAATTCTGAGAAATCCATGGACATAAACACACATTTGGACAGCTGTTCTTCTGTGTGTCGCTGCAGTGTCAGTTTCAGGCACCTGGTAGCAGCTCTGTGTTTAGTACTTACAATTGAATTTTAACTTTTCTGAAGTTGTCAATACACAGAACAATACAACAAGCAGAGGAACCTAAAAAACCGGATCTTAGGTTTTTCATCTGAGAAATGAAGAATTCCTCTAAGCTCATGTATATGCCTTAGCTCTTCATTTATTACATAGGGAAAATCCTATGCTCTCCTTCCATAAAAGAAGTTTGATAGACTTTTAATAGTTGGGAATAAAAAAAAGAAAACAAACATTAAAATGCTGGGCATCAATGAGGAATTTGATATCTATGCAGAACAAGACTTACATTCTGTCTCTGCTCTGATGTTAGTTTATGAGGCACTGTAGAAAGAATATTGTCTCCCATTCTGGAAGTTTTCTTTCTTGTAGCTTGGTTAAGGCAGGGAGCATGAAGAAAATACTGTGTAATTGTGTGTTTAAATAGCCACAACTCAGATAAATATTCACAGACTTAACTTCAACTTTGTGGTCAAAATTTTCTGCAGCACTTGATATTTGGAACAGTAAAGGCCTAAACAATTTCTTCTGAGTTGCCTATTTAAGGTGTTTTGCCTAAGGTTTACTAAAACCTTAGATGGTTTTAACAGCTATTAGTTGAGAGATTAACATTTAATAAGCCCTCTGTAAGTAGGTCTTTAGGGTGACAAGCTGTGTGAGAACATCTCCTGAATTTTGTTCAACCAAACCTCTCATTCCAAGGGGTTTCTCAGGCCAAATAACAGTATTTAACAGCTTTTGTCTCAAAACACAGGCAGTGCTGCATACTTTATAGAATTACAATGTGCTGAAGGCAGCTTTGGCATCATTCATCCAAATGGTCAAAAGTCACTTCCAAGCCTCTTTGCTCATTTCCAGGTTCAGAGAAGTTCATCCCATGGGAATGAATTTCCTGACTTTTTTGCTGTGAATAGCTAGCACACCCACTCAAAGCCACATCCAGCCAATCGATGATGATGTAGAACCTCCTGAAATAATCCATACAATCTTAAAATAGTAGTCTTTATTTATACAGAAAATAGAAATGACATACAGTTTTTCCTTTCCTTTCTTTTCTCAAGATAAGCAGAATATCTTCTGTGAGTTTTGCACTTTAGCTACTTTCAGTATCCCTGGCTGAATATCTTGACCTGTGCATCTGAAACACACTCCAGCTGGGTCTTCCAAGCCAGCACTTCATTAATTACTGTTTTAGGGAGATGAGATTTCTGAAAACTGCAAGGAACACTATCCAAATTAAAGCAGAAATTAGTTTCAGTGTAAAGTTTTATTGCAAAAGTATATTATAGTTGTTACTGCTGTACTCTGCCTGGATAAAAGTCTTCCTTTAAGACAGTGCTTTGTAATTTATGTCTCAGCCTCCATAATGTTAGTGAGATATTAATATATGCATGAAGAGCAGCAGTCAATGTAATTAAAGTGGCAAAGTGATAAACGCATAGCCATTTTGCCTGGTAATATTGTGTATTTAACAGGTTTATTTGTTCAACAGTTCTTACTTTAATTATATTTTGCCATTTGGGAATTTCAGGCATATAACAATCACAGCTCTCCCATGAATATTATTCTTAAAATAAGTGTTCATGCATTATTAAAAATGCACGTGTGTTTGCTCATTTATTCATTTACAGTGTTTTTTTTCCTCTTTTTTTTAAAACACTGAATTTTTTATTTTTCCAACAAACTTGGAAAGAAAAACAACTCATCTGTTACAAGAAAAGATACAAGGCAGATTTCTTGCTGTGGATGAGCTCTAATTAGGACTTATGCCATATTTTATGACAGAGAAGCTAGAGGTAGACTTCAGTTGTTTTGAAGGGATGGCCCCAGAACTTTCCTTGGATCCTACGAGTGTACAAAAACAATGAAAGAAAATAAACAAGGAATTTGTATAACAAACAGATAGACACAAAGGAGTAGTGTCAGAAAATTAATGTTGGTGTTATTTAGGTTGGTCTCAATTGTGACAAAATAGTCTGTTGGAATATTTGCATAATTTGACAAGGTAAATTTTGGGTTAAACCTACCTGGAATGTAATTCAAGAGATCCATAAGGCAGACTGCACAAACTGGAATACACTTTTATCTCTTTGCACTTGGTACTTGAGTATAGTCTGATTCTTGAGAAACACAGAGAAATACTCATTTATAGGTAACTTGTACAGTTGCTGGAACATGTGAACTGTTGAAATTAGAGACCAAACTAAATTCTCAGTTGATGTAAGTTGATATAGCTCAACAAAGCAATTAAACTTGCATTAGTAAGATCTTATTTGGACTGTGACCTTTTTCGAGTGAGCTTTTGTGATTTTTGTCATAAGTCTCGCAGTATGCTTTCTAAATCTCTATCTCCTTGTATGATTTGATTTCAAAGGAGTTGTAGCCTTTTCTCAGGGTACTGGAAATCCAGATTCTGGTCTTGATAGTAAAGAAGCTCCAAAATGCATCTCCTAATGATTTAAAGTATGGAGGATAGAAATAGGAATAATATTGCTCCCCAAAAATGTGTTACTATTTTTAAGTAAATGTTCTTATTTCTTCATTCTTATTATGCTTGTTGTTTCTGAATGGTGGTGGCAGGAAATAGTCACCCTGAATTTTCCAGAGAGATGGTAGCTTCAGTGCTTGGGACAGCTCTTTCAGACTCATCAGACTGAGTTTCAGAATATTTCCTCCCTGAAATCTGATGGATGGGAAGGTAACAAGCTTCACACTGATGGTGATGAGGTCTTGTTTGCTGGAGCACAAAAGCTTAGTGAAGAGTCCACTCCAGCTCTAATTAAAAAAACATTACAGCTCTAACAGTTGCTGGCCATGAATTATTCTGAAAATGTTTAACCTGCAGATAAGGAACCACTATCAACCTGTCACATTTCCCCCACTAACGAGATCAGCATCAGTTTAAAAGGAAGTGCAATTCACGAAGCAATGGCTCTGTGTCATAAATTATAGGTATCCAGCATGCATTACAAGGACAGAAACAGTAAAATAGCAAGGCACTCTCTCTTTCCTATACACTGACAGTGACAGAAAAACAGCACTCCACAAGGTTTAATCTACCATGGCTTGTTTATTCCATTTCACATCCATGCCAGTTCTGAAACACAGGATGCTGTGTTCTACTGCTACGTGCAATTAGCACAAGTATTTATTTAAAGCTTATGGGGAGAGAAAGAGGTTGTCTGATATAAAACACTGGACTTTCTAATCGCTCAGGCAGTGGAAAATGGTGCTGTCATGAAATCCTTCCTCTCATTTATTTTCTTGTTTGTACATACATGTGTATGTACATTTGTTACTTTGGATGAGCTTCTTTTTTTGTCTTTAATGAAGTACACAATCCATTTCTGAATCAAAATCTTATAAAGATATCTGGTGATTAAAAAAATCATGGTGTACACATTCAGTAAAAAAAAGAAACTGAATAAAACACCTGTGATAGTACCTTCATGAAACACCTAATGAAATGAAGAACTTTACACTAAAAATTAAAACCAGAGGGATGTTTTCCCAAATAATAACAGCTACATAGAGTGGATTAATCATGTTTGCTCATATGAATGAGCAAACATAGCAGGAACATAGGAGAATATTCCTAAAATCCTTCCTCAGTTCTGTCGCTATTCTTCAGCTTGTCTTTCATGTCTCTTCCCTCTTTTGAAAACTAGGTAAGCAGAAAACATGCTTAGCTTTATCACAATAATATTTAACACCTTATTGAGACAGATTATGATAGTTCTCTCGTAAATTTCTACAGAAGGATGAGGGGAAAGGAATGGCTGCAATCAGGGTGAGAAGCATGCCCAGAGAACAGACCACAGAAGAAGTAGGAAACATGTCAGTGGGTACAAAGAAATGTTAAAGTATGAGAAGGTGTTTGTATTATCATGTTTCAGGAAAGAAAGGAAGAAACTATAACCTGGTATCTCTTTCTTGTATGATAGGTGTCTTCCTCACCGCGCAGTGGGGTAAAAAATATTCTTAATTCTAACCCTTAACTAAACTTCTCATTTNAACTGCAAAAAAAAAACCAAACCCAAACCCTAAAAATTGCTCTTCTTGTGTTTTAGTGAGTAAAACCACAGCAACACATTTTCACATTTTCATTCACTCAGATTGGACTCTTGTTCCTCAGGGTTTACCTCTGACTGGAATCTGAACAGAAAAAACAACTATTTACATCCTTGTGCTCTGAAACATTATGAGGCCTTACTCTGGTTGCAGGCGTTTGCCACAGGGTCATTAGAGATTGGTCTTTGTACAAAGACTCAAGGTATGAGGAATCACAGAATGAAAGCTTTTGGGTGCTTATCTGTTCATCATAGGTTTCCAGACTTTTGGCAGGTAACCCAGATCCTCCAGCTCTCATACCAATGGCACAGTCCAAAATTCCTTAAAACCAAAAAGCTGGAGGGATTGCTATGGAGATTGGGTCTTGGAAACTGTTCCTTGTGGCTTGGAGAAAGAAGAGGTATGCATTACGAACAGAGATTTATACTTTGTCAGCAAAATCAAAAGCCTGAATACTGCTGCAGTAATCCTGCTTAAATTTGCTATGATTTCAGGATATGTTTGGATGGATTCATGATGTTCAAAATGTTTTTTTCAGGCAGACATTGAAATCTCTTAGGGAAAAAACATTTATATTATTAAGAAATTATTAAACATACACAATATTTTGTAAATTGTTCTTTTAGATTATTTGTGAAGAAGGAAAAACTGTTTTCTTTCATAGTGTTTTTATTTTTCTGTCTTTTAGAAAATTATAAAGTACAGAACTAAGACTAGAACTGGATACATTGTCATGGACTGGTAGAGCAGTTATTTGACACTGGACTTTTTTGGTACACTAAGGAATATCATATTATGATTATTTTAAGTCCTTCAGCTCCATAGCTCTTGAATTGCAGCTAACTTACACCTTCATTATTCAGGCTTTTAAACTGCTTTGTAAACCTTACTCCACTTTATTTTGCTGTTCTCATTTTTGGCTTTACTCTTTAATTCTTCTCTGGAACTTTACTGGATAGATTCAAATCTGTGACTGGAGAGTCCATTTGTCTCCACAGAAAGGAGTTAATCTATGTTCCCAAAACACTGTGAAGGCATATCATACAAACAGGAGTACAGTGCCTAACATTGCCAAGAAGAGGGTCAGCAAAGGGCTGTTGCCTTATCCCTGTTAAAACTCAAAACCTGCAGGCGTCACTGAGCAAAAATCATCCTGCTTTGCTTCTTTCTGGCCTTGTCAATTAACACAAAGGAATGAACAGCTTCTGTTAAGGAATATATCTGCAGCAACACCCAGTTCTTTCCTATTTTCTTGAGCTTCTTTTTCATCTCATTGACAGGTTGCCTGCCTCAGGAAAGTTGGCAAACACATCCTTCTTCCAGGGCTGATAAAGATTCTCTGCCTTCCACGTCCCCTGCAGCACTGCCTGGACTGTCCATGCTTGACAGAGACATGAAACTGTTGAAACACTTGCACTGTGGATGCACCTACGCCAATGCAGACAGGAGTTTTCCTGCCCAGAGGAACTGTCTGCCCGCTGGAGTCAAATGATCTCTGCTGGATGCATAACCTGTGCCTCTAAATACTAATCTGACTTTAGGTCTTCTGAAACTTTATGGGCTTCCCAAGTCTTAGATGTGAGTCATGCCACAGTTTGACTGCATTTGGGTGCTATTGTGGAGATATATGGACATGTGCTCTCCCCTTAAACTGTTAATGTTTGCACAAAGATTAAAGATGTCTTCCTGTCTATCCACCTTCTAGCCTAATACGTGATATTTCTTCTGAGGTTTCATTTCTCTTTAGCAAGGGTGCCTCTTGACCCAGGGAAGAAAACAAAGGAATGGGACATGGAGGCTGGCCAAAGAGGTCTACCAATTGATAATCTTGAGGCATAAAGTGAGCAAACTTCTTAAGTCAGGAGATACTGTGGCAGTACGTCAATTAATTGCTTTGCCGAAACACTTCCTTTCTTTAAAAACTTCTGAGTCTTTCAGCCCCCAGTAGAAAAACAAAGCAAATCACACAACACCAAATGAACAGATCAAATAACTGAAAACCACAGAGAGAACATCTGCTTCTAAGTGCAATTTCAACTTGTTGCCGCCTGACATGTTGGTTGATGAGTTTATGAATGTTTTTGACCATTTGAAGAACCAGTAGATGATACTTAAGAATATGCTGCACATTTTCTTAACTTTTTAATATCAGAAACTATTATAGTAATTCAAGTTCCCTAGGAGTAGTTTATCTGGTACTGTTTTAACAATATTTTTATAGACTAAGGGAATGGGCCTCCTACACAGAAACTCTCCTGCACAGAAACCTCATAAAACACTTCAGTGCCTTATTTCAGTAGCTAAGTCTCATAATATTACTACGATGTAGCTTAAAGGCCTTATCCTTATATGATTCTTTATGGATCACCTAAGAGGCAGTTTTCCTATGACTTGCTCAATCTTACACTGAAAATCCACAAAATTGCCAGGATTCTTGAATTTGTTTGAATTTAGTTGCTTATTCTAGTCCTCAAAATCCACAAAATTGCCAGGATTCTTGAATTTGTTTGAATTTAGTTGCTTATTCTAGTCCTCAAAATCCACAAATACTTTTGTGCTTCTGTAACACCTTGAGAAGAAGTATTTTTAATTTTATACTGTACATTTATCAAGTCATGGAAGGAATACCAATGAGACAGGTAAGTAGAAATAAGAGTTTTCCTTCCTTCTTTATTAATTAGTGAATCAAGAATATGTTATACATATCAGACAAAGAAATAATGACAAGATTTTTTCTTTTAAATCTGAAAGCATACACTCACTATGGCTGAAGACTATCCTCCTGTATCAAGGATGAAAACTACAGTATTCAAGAATTTCAAGATGAACAGCACTGTCTCAGTGCATACCTCAAGCAATATTTACTGGATATGAGTTTACTCTTATTGTTTTTATTCAGTTTATGTAAGTGGCTTTCTTTACATGACTTCTGCATATGACAGTCTGTGGGAAGGGGAAAAATGTCATTATAGGTTCAGTTGAGACTTCAGTGCATATCCAGTATTTTTGGTGGCACTGCTTGAGCAAACCTGTGACTAATGATCAGTGCTATCCATCTTTCTATTAAAAAGGCTTCCTCAGTGACAGAAATGTATTGGTGCAAATCTCAGATAACATGTAATTCAGGTTTAATCTGCTTTTATAATGTTTTATATTTTTTTAAATTTTATGCTACTTGTCTCATGCAACAGCTCCAGTCACCATTAAAAAGGAAATATTCACTTAAGGTTTTCCCAGATAATATTTTTACACCTTATTTCAAGGTATTGCAAGTCTCTTCTGAAATCTTCCTATTTTCTGAAGTTTTGGTACAATGTTTTATCCCTGTCCGCCTTCCCATTTGTAGCTCCATACCTATTCCTTAAAGTGTGGGATGAAGAAGCTATTTGAAGAATGGGATGGGCCCTGGCAGATGATAAAGTTTAAATAAATATAGTTGGACTTGGAACATATCATTAATGGGATTCTCATAACTGCTGCTGTAGTAAATAATGCTACAAATGTTATGTTGTCAGACATTTAGACTTTGTCTAATCTTCTGTGATGTAGAGTACATTGAGGCTTCCTTTACTCTGTAGTACTACTTAATCTTTTAAAACAGTGGAATGAAACTTAATTTAATCATAGCAGACTTGGAAGCCTTCACTGATTATTTCAAATCAAGGGTACATCAGTGAATTAGGAAGTAGTAAATTTACTCTGGGCATAACTTTGAATATTGGAATTTTACTTGTTTTTACTGGAATAGAGAAGCTTCATCAAATTTTGCCACAAACACCCATTTTGGTCTGTAAGCTTTCAAAATTTTCCAACATAAATACATCCAAAAGTGCATTAGTAACTTCAAAGGAAGCCCTGTCTCTGTAACTGTTTAGGAACTAAAGCAATGCCCATCATCACAATACCAGTGTTTTTAAAAGGTTAAATAATGTCTTTTTCATCTTCTTAGCCGGCGCATGTTCACTAACCATGTATGAGTAATGCTGACAAAGAATCAGAAGGAAGAGAGAGATTAGCTTTGTCTTTATACCCAAATATGAAGATGCACATGAACGATTTTTTCCTCTGGATGCCAGAATCTAGACCAGGTTCTCATCAAACAATGTCTCAGGAAGTTGGCTCTGGTAGTCTGGAGACTGTACTACCAGGACAGACACATCACAGGTTACTGAGGCTATTTGTACTTGTGCAAAAGGGTGAAAATAATCCTCACATCAACTCAAAATGATATCATGCTCTTTCTCTTTTTTCTCAGAAATTTTTCACAAAAAAATTGCTGTCATAAAATGTGATTTGAAGAGTTCAAAATGCATTGTCTGAGGCTTTCCTTTTAAATCAAAGCATGTCTTGAATTCCATAGCACATGCCTAACATGATTAGCTCCTGTACATTTGTCCACACTTTCCCACTTGTATACCAGACTTCCAGGGCTGTGTTTGGGCTGAAATTCAGGGAACCTAGAAGCAATAATTCTAAACTGAATATATCCATTCCACTTCACACCCAGACTAAAAACCCAGTTTAGCAGTGTCTGGAATTCAAGTTCCTTCTAAGGATACAGGCGAGTTTTGGAAATTAAATCTCAGTTTGGGTAGAGATCTGTTTGTGTTTTAAAAATAAAAATTTTCTTGAAATTTGTGTTTAATGTTGGATAGATTTCTAACTTCTTTAATTCCAAACATACCTCAACTCGCAACTGCAATAACAGTTTTTGCTAGCTCCATGAATTAGCCTGTATATAGCAAAGCTGTAAATGTTCTAGCATCTAAACTAGGTGTTCACGGGATCCTGTGTCTCATTCCTGGACACGCGGATGCAATTCCTCCATCTATCTATCTAATATTAGTATTGGCTTCTTACTGCCAGTGTGAACCCAAACGTAAAGAAACCTCCCTCTGCCTAAGCCATTAAATGCTGTGCCAAGTGTATCTCAGCTGGAAGTGGCTTTTTCCATATCTTCCCAATCTCATATGAGTTGTTTTCCCTTCCAAAGGTTGTGAAATATCTGGGTCAGCAGGTATAATAGAAAGGCAAGTGGGAAAAAAAATCTATTTTTGCAACCCCTGAGCCCCATTTCCAACAATTTATTGAAATAAGATGTCATGCATGCAGATGTATAATTGATTTCAGATGCGTGATAAAGTTGCCAGAGATATACTCAGCAGAAATAACTGTAATTTTTTTAGATGTACTCTTTTCCCATCAACTTGGCCTCCAGAACAAAAATGCAGCCCGAAATGAAATGTATTCACACTGCCGGGCACCTGCTGCTGTTTCTCCTGTCTCTCAGCTGGGAGAGGATGGAAGATTTGATGCAATCATGGCATCTGCTATAACTGGACTTGTTCATTTTGCACCTTAAGGTTTTTGCAATTCTGATTTCTTTTGTAATCATTGTTTTAGCCCTGTTCTCTTTCCGATATTGAACTCTCGTGACACTGCTTCAGGAGCAGCAAACAACATGCCATAGTGAGAGGAAAGACTCTCAGTGCTTTTAGCAATGTGACCTTAAGTATTGATTTATAGCCTGCTGCAGTGCTCTAGTGCAAAAGGGAACTGTGGTAATTAAGTTAGTATCTGCACTTTCTAAAATAGTGCTGAGCTGCAACAAAAAGAGACCCTTTATTTTTCCTCTCTGTCTTTCAGTGAATGCAGATGCAGGCACTGCCCTTTGACCCTGCTCAGCTTTCCCCAGCTGCAGATTATTTTTCTCTCTCTTTGCCTTTAGGTGCTGATAGACAGAGTAGAACCCATTAATTCTTGTGTCTGACTTTCTTTTTTAGTGCAGGCAATGGAGCAAGTCTCTACACTTGTACCTGGCTTTTAAAACATTTTTTGCATTTATGCAGGTAAAAAAAGGAGCAGTGGCTAAGGAAATATAGGAAGAATTAGAAAATTCAGCAGAGTGGGTGGTCATGAATTGACTCAAACTAGAAAGTAAAACCTTTTACATGAAAATTCCCTCTTCTCAGCATGACACATTATTCTGAAACTCATGTATAAGGTAACAGGGTAAACACAATGAGAAATCTCTTTTGTATTCCATTACAGTCATTAGAGAAATAGGCCACAAAAGGTAATGGCAATAAAACTGAATACTTTGCAGTGAGCATGTAAATTACATGTTAATGTATGCAAATTAGAACACCATGTTCAATGTCCATAAAACTACAAAATACAGCTAATTAACGGTAGGTAAGATACTTCATTTTATATTCACATAGTTACAGGGGAGGTAGTATATTTTTATAATTGTGGAACATTGGCCTTGGGGAACACATCAAACATTCAGTTTCCCTCCTCTGGCAAATTCACCCAGCACACTGGAAGTAATTGCCTTTCTGCTTCCTCACCCAAGGTCTTACTTTGAGACCAGTCTCTGAAATTAGAACTTAAAAAAAATAAAAAAAAGGAGGATTCCCAGTTTTACAATTACTTTCTTGTGGAACTAGTTCTTGTTAGTGTTAATATTGTCTCCGTTCAGCAAAATACCTAAACACATTTGGTACCCTTGGCATATCTGAATGAATTCTGCAACTGAATCCCCAAAAGTATATAGGCTTCATAAAGCCCAGATTTTTAGGTAATTAGTTGCCAGAAGAATTCACAGTTCAAGTTCCCAATACAATGTGAAAACAGAGCACCAGAGAACAGACTTACAAAAAGTGACTCATCCAGGAAAAGAGGTGAAAGGAGCATGGGGGTCAAGCCCCATTGCTGGAAGACACCAATAGCACTAACAAGGCAAACTTGTCTGCCCACATTCTTGAATTCTGCATGGGAAACAGCTCTGGTTTTAAAGCCATATCTATCCTGTTCCTGAAATTAATACCCCTGTCTTTTGGACTATCCATCTGACAAAGTGAAGGGGTCAGGTCAAAATGGAACAAGGCCCTGTTAAAGCCATGTGTAGGTATGTGAGTGCCTATGTGCATGTCCCTATGCAGCTTGGGAGAGCACTGCAATATGAGTTGAATGAAAAAAATGAATGTTTGAGGGTGCACATAAATATCAATACGAGCAATGCATATTAGTGAAAGGTCTTCTGAGTTCCCTTTTACTGTAAAACTGCTTGCACTCTAATTTGGATCATAGAATCATAGGATCACAGAATGGTTTATATTGGAAGGTATCCTAAAGATCATCTTGTTAGAACAATGGCACTGCAAGGTGTCCCTGTCCATGGCATGCCAGATTGCTCAAAGCCCCATCCAGCCTAGCCTTGGACACTTCCAGGGATGGGGCATCCACAGCTTCTCTGGGTGTCACTGTTCCAGTGCTTCACCATCCTCACAGTCAAGAATTTTTTCCTAATACTTAATTTAAATATAACTAATTTTTAGTTTGAAGCCATTATCCCTTGTTCTGTCACTAGAAGGCCTTGCGGGAAGTCCTCTGCAGCTGTCTAGTATCCCCCTAAGGTACCTAAGGATTCTATAAGGTCTTTCCAGAGCCTTCTCTTCTTCAGGCTGGACAACCCCAAGTCTCACAGCCTGTCTTCATGGGGGAGGTGCTCCATCCCTCTGATCTTATTTGTGGCTCTCCTTTGTACTCGCCCTAACAGGTCAACAACCTTATGTAGGGGGCCCCAGAATTGGATGCAGCACTCCGGGTGGAGTCCACAAGAGCAGAGTAGAGGGATCTGCGGGTCAAGGGAGCTCTCTGGATGTCTG
This sequence comes from Thryothorus ludovicianus, assembly GCA_013397245.1. Taxonomy (NCBI): domain Eukaryota; kingdom Metazoa; phylum Chordata; class Aves; order Passeriformes; family Certhiidae; genus Thryothorus; species Thryothorus ludovicianus. The sequence goes on along the minus strand of VZTB01000127.1, from coordinate 242,579 downwards.
TCTGTGTGCCATGGGTCTGTGGCTATGTCACACTCCTCTGCAGATCCCATGGGAGAAACTGTTGAGGCCAGGCAAAGGTAGATCGACTTAGCTGCTTTGCAGAGCTTCCTGCACAATCCATGCTGGTGGGCATTTTCCTGGACACAGCACCTGTGACCCTGTACCAGGGCAGCTCCAGAATGTGCTGCTCCTCCTGGCTGTCACTCCACCATAGGGTCTGCTTCTCTCTGCAGAGGTCCAGTGTAGCAAAGGAATGACCAGTTTGGAAAGAAAACCGTTATGTGTCACAGATGAAGAGTGCATATGTTTTGTGCACGGTCTTATTTAATAGGCACTGAGTTCAGTGATGATGATGAATGCAATATGTCTTAGGTACTTGAGACAGAGGTTATAATTTGCCAAATACTTTTCATGAGCCAGCAGTTCTCGTTCTGGAAAGCTGTTCAGTTTCAAACAAAATATTTATCTTATGTGCATGTATGTGTGTGTATATATAGATAAATATATATAAAATCTGCACCTGTTTGGCAAAGCAGTTGAACTTTGATCAACTTCAGGTAAATGCTTACCTTGCACTTCATGTAAAAATTAACCCCATTGCTAAACATGTGCCTAAGTGTTTTCTGATTTAAGATGGTTTTCAGGATCAAGGCCTTAAAGAGGACAAATGAGTGCAGCTGTTTCAGACAAGAAAATGGAGGTTGTCATAAAAGAGACAGAAAGACCAAAAAGTACATGAAATATTGTAAGGGCTTTAAAGCAGAAGAAGAAAAAAGATGTGTAAGAAAAGTAACATGTTTACAGAGAGAAACAACATAGAAAATAAATGTCAGAATAGGAAAAAGAAAGGGAAAGAGAAAGTGGAAATAGGGGATATTGTAATCTCAATTTAAGGCAGAACACCTCCTCATATGTTAATAACTTAAATAAGCAGACTTGACTGACACTCACAAATTCAGGCTCTATTCTGACTTGTACCCATACTGCCTCACATTTTGTCATGCTTCCTTCTGCTAACAAATTTTGAGAAAATGTGCTTGGAAGCCTCATATTGCATAGACTCTCAGTTCCAGGAGGGATGCAAAAAAAAAAAATGAGTGCAGAACTTTGTTTCCTAAGGATTAAAGGAATAATTGAGGTGAGGGAATTCTGTAGAAAGGGGTATCTAAGCAATAATTCTGCATAAGAGCAAAAGTTTAACTGCATATGAGACATCTTTCAGACTATCAAGGAGCTAAAACTGCCTTGCCACCACTGTATAGCAGTGCCTGTCACAGACAGTGCTCTTTGGAAGACTGCTGATTCAGCATGTGACATGCAGAGGGTTCGAGCTGATGTAAACCCTATGGAAGGTCTGTAATGACAATGTGTTGTGGGTTGACATTGTTCAATGGAGCCAAAGGGGCTTGCTGCATTTTTTGTAAAGACACCTTCTTAAAACGAGAAAAAAAGTGGAGGGTGACTCCCTTCACTTTCGGCCTTGGAGGGCAGCAGTGGGCCTGGACCGAGCAGGGTCTGGGTCGGCCCACTCAGCTCAGGGTGGCCGGGCCTGGGCTGATCTGATCTCCCTGGCCTGGCTGAGATTTTCCAGTTCCTGGAGGGATCGTGAGAGAGATGCCGAGCCTCTCACCAGGGAGCCCGCTGGGTCCCGAAGCTAGAAAAGACTCCAAAGCCAGGAGCAGCCCCAAGACAGAGAAACCATGTGGCTGAGGATCGCAGCAGCCAGGATGGGGCCAAACAGCCACAGCTCTTCTTGCACAGTTCGCAATGAACTATTTGCTCAGCTACTTTAAACCAACATTACTGCAAGTAAAAAGGAACAAAAACATCGGTTGCAGTTTTTCTCTCAGTCTCAACACTCCAGGAGGACAAGACCAACATGATGCTTGACAAAGACCACGTGGCAGCAACAAGTTACATTCCTATATAGAACTCAAATCAGATTAACTTTTTGACATTGTAAGACTCTATAAAAACTGTTTCAATCAATGATAAAATTTAATTCTTGAAGTCAGTAAGAAAGAAGTTTGATTTTAAATGGAAGGATTAAAGACAATGTTTTGAAATTAGGTATAAATTCTTTTGTAAAGTTATGGTAAAGAGATATATTTGATATATCAGACTTTAATTTCTCTGTGACGTATAGAAATGTATTGGTGGAAAGTAGCAATTTTTAATACAACTGTAATTTGAAATATTGGTCGTTGAAACAGACATTACTGTGATTTGAGGAGAAACTTGAAGAGAAATGAGAAGAATGAAAAAGATAGTAAGGAGATTTTTATTTCTAGAGATAAATGAAAAAGACCTGTTGTATACTAAAGTAGCTCATTCTTAAAAAATAACACCCCAATAGTTGACATAGTCTATGAAAGCAGTTGTGGACGAGCTGCATAATAAGAGAAATGCTTTGCCACTTCAAAATAATTTTACTTTTCCAGGCGGTTATTTTCATTTGTGACAAAGCCACAAGAAAACCTGTTTTCTTGTGGAAAATGTCGCCATAGCACAACAAGACAAACTCTTCTCCCCAGGTAAATTGAAGTTAAGACTATTTTTAGTAGTAAACAGACTAAAAGTCATGGGCTTTATCTTCGCATTGTCAATGAAAAAAGAAAAGGTTGTCTGGAATTTTGTTCTGATTTTCTCATTATTATTATTTTGTTCCTTTAGCTCTGTTAATAAAGTTTTCTTTGTATGTTTTCAAGTTTGAATCTGCTTTGCTTTCTTTCCTTTTAATCCTATCTCACAACAAAAATAAACCCCCAACATTAATTGGTGTGTTGGCCAGGAAAGACCAAATTAATCCCATGACACAATGATGCTGTATTTTGATTATTAAGAGGGAAGGCTGATAAAGAGAAGGATCTGACCATAATCTCCTCCGATAAAATTTTCTGGTACTAAAGCTATTCTAATGTCTTCACAGGGCTCCAGGCTAAACAGATACACCAAATTATTTGCATTAATTATTTACATCAGAGGAAATAGGGAATAAAAATTTTTTTTCTTCATTTCTGTCACCTTTTAATTCTGGACTAAAACTATTGCAGAAGTCAAAGGTCTTTACTTAGGCTATGACCATTAAGACAGTTCTTTTCTCCCCTCTTTCTTGCTTTCCCTTTCTGCCATGTACTATATATCTTGGACAGAGCACAGCAAATCTGAAACTGATGGCCTTGTTTCTTTTGCTTTTTTGGCCCAGCACAAGCCCAATACCTGCACAAGAGGGGAGCAGGATCAGCTTGGGAAAGAAAACAAAAAAGCCTCTGCCAAAATAATAATCATAATATTAGCACACAGCTGTAGGGAGCAATTTTTTGGCATCTAAAGCAAATGATCCCTGCTCTCTCCCTCACTCTGTAACCCTACTTCTGCTTTTTAGTTTTTCACTGGCTACCAGATTCTCTATTTTCTTGTCTCCCTCCAAAGTCCTGCAATTGATCCTTAGTAGTGGGAGCAGCAGAAGCAACTAAATGGACTTGTGTGTGTGTGTGTGTGGCGACTCATGTGAATGTGATATTCCTGCAAACTTGAAACATATATCAAGGACTTGATGCAATTTTCTTGATCTTGATCTTGTTAATTTAGAGGGAGGAGGAGGGGAAAAGTGAAGGAGAAAGAGGCGGGGGGTGGAATGCTGCTCTTGGCAGAAGATACAGGCAATTGGCTGCTTTATGGCTTTGCCTTGATGTGTGTTTAAAAAACAGCTCAAAATTTGGCACAGAGATTTTTTTCCCACTTGTTTTACTTCTAAATATTCTTCAAAAGCTTCCATGGGATCTAGAATATTTCTTTGATCAAATGAATATACTTTGTGAAGTTTCTAGTTAATACTGACTTCAACTCATTTTGTGCCAATTTTTTAATTTTGGATTTGATTTCAAATTTTCTGTAGCCTGCAGACAATAGAAAAATAGGACAATTTCCCCCTGTGAATGATTATTTATTTTAACACATGGTTATTTTACTGATATGTGTTGAAATTTCGGGAGATAAGGAAGAGTGAGCGAAGGGAATATTATCAAACTTGCTTCTTCAGCAAAATGTTAACGTGACCAAATGGCTGAATGTACATAGGGAGTGTACCCCAGACAGAGATGTTTTAGAAAAGATTTATAGCTTGAATCATTTTCCTGTAAGGCCCCCATATTTGCATTCTTACCTAATCCTTATCTGAGCTATTTGAGCTACCCATATTTGAGAAATTTTCTGGAAATGTCCAGATATGGCCCATGATGTGTGAGTCACCTGGCTTCCTGCTCCTGCTCAGTCATAACCCATCTCCTGACAGCAGTCTTTGTCACATTGTTTGGGACAATCATGATCTCATTTGGAACCTATAATATAAAGACATTGGTTTCTTCCCTGCATTAATGCTGTTTTTTGAGTATTTCCATGATCCAATGTTGATTAAACATCACTGATACAAATAAAAGCCCCCAACACTCAAAAAAAATTTGGTTATGATGCAGTGAGTCTGAGTCTGGGAGAGTTGTTAAGGCATATATTCTTGCCCTCCAGGCTGTGTCAATGTTGTGTTTCTCATTTTAGCTGCTTTGGGAGATGTAAATTTGCTCTTGTAGTGTGGTTCTACTCACTTATTAGACAACACCAGTGCTGCAGTTTGTGCGTCACCTGCTGCTTTCAATCCATCTCTAATTTAAAGTAGCAGTCACATACTTTTTATGGGCTGCCACAGTCAAGATATTGTTCCTTCGTGGTACAGCTGCAGGATCTGGTAAATCAGAGCGACAAACTTTTTAGTGATGGATTTTGTATTCTGGACCTCATGTCACTAACCCAGAGTTGATAATTCTCAGGTAAAGAAAGAATTTTATTCATTTGTTTTGCCTGAGACAGTTATATATGGGATGATTTATTTAGTTGTGAGTAAATAAAAGTGCTCAGTAGGTCATGTAAAGCCACAGATGCCTTTCGTGGCTTGTATCCTACAGTGCCACTCTGATGCCCTCACCCTTTGCAGCCTGCATAGAGTGGAGGGGACAGAGGGAACAGTGGGCTGCCAGGTGCTCTGCTGGGGGAATAAATGGCAGTTGGGGACAAGGGGGATCCCATAGGCCATACTAATTCAGGGGCTGTGATTCAAGACTAATGCCCTAGGTTAACATCCCATGACAGAAAAGAGATTTACCTTATGGTGTATGTTACAGTCTCCCACAGGGGGAAGCACACTGTCCTCCAAATGTGGAAAAATAGAGAGCAAAAATTAAATTCCAGAGAGAATTTTGTGGCATTTTGCAGCCGCTTCTACAAAAGGGAGGAGGGAGAAGTGCATCCGCTCCTTAGCTGCCATACTGACTGATGCCAGAGAAGTTCAGCAATGACAAGTATGCCATTATTTTCGTCCTGGAGGTCTGCAATGTCATGTGCTTGTGATCTGTCTTCAGCTGCTAGACTCAGACAAGTTGAATTGTCCAGGCAGCACTGCAGCAGCAGAGAAGCCCAGCTGTGCCAGGGCCATAAACAGAACAGTGTTTTCTGTTTAGTGCCCACTAGCAGGGAATTTATGTTATTTTGTAATACTTCACCATATGTCAGGACTTCACTTGCCAGTTCATGAGCACCACCTTGTGCTTTCTGATGTAGATGGGTAGCCCACAGATGACGTGTGTGAAGGGCACCCCTCTTAACTAAACCCATCCAAAAAATTCTATATTTTTTTATATATTTCTACTTGGAAATGTGAGTAGCAGGGACATTGCATTTTGGGGTACATAGTGGCCGTTGGAGGATGCTCCAGGAGGAGCCTGTCAAAGTGGTTCAACCAGCTGGTGTGTGGAGGACACTTTAGTTGGTGCTGTGAGTGCTCCTGATGTTTCCCATGTGGTGTTGGCAGTCAGGGAAAGTCAGGCAAGCTGGGAATATAAGTTAAAGCTCAAAACAGCATGGATGGTCAGTCCTCAAAACTGCTGCCTGAGGTGCAGTAAATGTAGCACAGGATAGAATGGTGTAGACATAGGCAGCTGATGTCCCCAGAGGGCCTTGCACACTGCTTTTAACTCTACTTGCACTTGGACTTTCTGCTGTGGGAGCACAATACATATTCCAAAGCCAAAGACATGTCACAGAAAAGTCCTGGTTCCTCCCCCCTCACCCCAGTTTTGAGCCATGGTGACCTCAGAGAGCACGAGACTGTGTTTTTTTTATTTTTTTTTTATCTTTGTGAAAGGAGTCTTGTTTGCTTTCTGGCCCTTGCACACCAAGGCACTGTTGTGTTACTTAAAATTGTAAATCATGTCTGTTTAAGAAAATGTCAGTGTTTTTTAAAACAGAATAACAGAACTAGAAAAGACTTGGCTGTGCTGTTTGTTACACTAGTTGCAGGCGGGCAGAATGATGCATTCACCATTATGAGCAGATTCAAGGAGACTAATAACTGCTGCACAATATAGCTTCAGTTCTTTCAAGTAACATGATAGTTGTTTCTTTGCTTGCCAGCAAGATTATCTGAGCAATGTTAATGCTCGTGCGCTGACGTATAGGGGAACCATCAATATGGGGCTGTGCCTACCAACAATAACTCCCTGCCCCCACTTGCTAATTGAAATGACCTTTCCATTAAAAAAAAAAAAAAAAGCATTGTAAGATAAATACAGCTTTGATGGAGGGATTTAATTTCTCTGGGACCTGTCATTGTTCATATAGGTATTTCTTGTATATTCCTCAGGAGTTCTGTAAAACAATTACTCAGCTTTTGGGTAGGACTAAGCTATAATGAGTATTTTTTGTTGACAGCCTCTAAAAGCATGCTAATAGAATCTCTCCTATTATATAATACTGGCAAATGCTTGATAACCATATTGCTTCCAACATGGATACTCACTACAAACCCCAGATCTTTTTAGAGAGTGAACTAAGAGAAGAAAAAATATTCTGCTTCCCCATTGACACCTGTCCTCAGAGAAACTCCTCTTCTCCCATCCCAAATGGAGACTTATTGTTGCTCAAAATAGCAATAGCAAAAAAAAAAGAAAAAAGCAGCTGGATCTTTGCTGTCAATGACTATTTTATATAGAACAATATACAAACACAAAAGAACTTAGAGCAAGAACTGTTGTGCTTTGCAGTTTTTCAACAGGAAATGCTGTGAGAAAATGGCCTAAACATGTGGACTGTTTCCCTCTAGTTGTGTAAGAGTCTGGCTTGGCTTTGATTCACCTTGGATATCCAGAAGAAATTAGAAGAGATGCACTGGCTTTGTAGTGGCTGTTTTGTATATTTTTGTTCGTTTACTTGTTTTGAAATATTGCTCACTGCTTCTACTACCTTCTTCAGCAGAGGTGCTGCCTTTCCTGTGTTTTTTCTCCAAACATTGAGGTTAAGCTCTGCTCTTCAGTGGTGTCATTTTGGGAGCCCACAATTGAGGCTTCAGCCACAAGAAAATGGAAAAGATTATATTGACATATATGTTTTCTTACTAAATAAGGAGAAAAAACAGAGGACTTCAAACTGGATTTGTCTGTGTAGGCGTACCATGCTTGACATGAAACATGTTTACCAAATTTTTTTCCCATGAGAATCACAGTTTTCCTCATCTGACACCCAGGTTTCTCATCAGAGGAACTGGGAAAATATAGTATTTCAGCCACTATTATGGTGACTCAGAGCTCTGGCCCCTTGAAGGTAACAAGTCTGAACTGTCATTGCCCTTTTGCCTTTCACCCTTGATCACAGAGACTTACCTGGGCTACTAAGAACTAAATTTTTGGTTTTTCATTATGTAGGTCTAGTTTTTGAAGTTTTAAGATTTTCAGAAGAGACAAGGGGTCTAATGCAAAGGATATGGAATTCAAAAGAAGTCTGATTTTCATAAAGTGACTAGTAATTATTCTTGAAATTCAGACCAACTTTGAAGCCTGAGATTCAGACTCGATGTTTCTAAATACAGCTAAAAAAGCACCACATATTTATATTAAACTGACATTAATGGATACAATGATATGACACATGTTTCCTAAATGTTCGTCCAAGCCAGAACAAATTCATCTCTGTGTCTGAGTTGTCAGCTTCTAGTTCACAGGTGAATGGGAGGATCTATGTCTTTTCTTCAATGTGTGACAGGTTTACAGAAATCCCCGAAAGTGTGGCTTTTGGATCCTTTGCAAAAGAGAGGAACACGTTTTCTTTCTCTGGCTAGCAGCCAACACCTAATTTTAGCTTATATCTTCAAAGGCTGTGGAATGGGCACTGCCTCTTCCCCAAACTGTGATTTTCCTGGCCTTGACACACACTGGACTAAGTTGCTATTCACTGCTAAATTTGCTTGCGTGCAGCTAAAGCCTGATAATCTTGGGTCTCAACTAAGCCAAAGCTCTTTAACATGTTTTATTCTGCCAGACCATATTAAAGAACAAAGCAAAACAAAAAAATCCAAATGAAATAAAACAAACAAATAAACAAAACTAAACAAACTAAGCCAAACAAACATACCATCTTACTACACCTTACTGTTTAAAAAGAATTGGGTTAAGCTGGTAACAGTGTAGATGTTGAAGAAAAAGCTGTTAATGTTTCAAAAGAGGATGGTGCTCATGCATCCCTACAGAGCCAACACTTAAGCATAGATTTCATGATGAAAAAGGGTAAAACAAGGTGCTATTTGTCTTTATTCATGTTTTAGGGGGCAGTTTCAGGCATAATTGTATCTAAGTCCACTTTCCTGCACTATTTGGGTGTATGCTAGGTGCCTGTGATGTGTAAGGTGCTCATATTAATAACATCACACTGCTAAACAGCTTCTACCTTCCCTCACAGACAGGAGTGTATCGACATGGGGAAAGAAGTCCTGATACTGCTCCATTGCTATGTCTGAATATCATCCCCTTTTCTACACCTGTGTATGCATGTGCATATGTGTATATACATGCACACATGTATATATATACTCACACATACAGTTTTCAGTAGGATTCTTGATAAATTAAAGGTTATATTTTTTACAAGCATATTTATACTAGTTCTTAAGCACAAGTAAGTTTTCTTAAACTCATGTTTGTAATTCTCAAAATAAAACTGAACAATGTAATGGAGACTGTGGATTTATTATATATTTAGAATTATTTTTAGACATAGCTGCATTTTTTCCCATCTTACTTACTTTTTCAACTTGTAGCTCTTTAAATTGTGCTGAAAAACCTGTCTACAAAAGCTAAAACGTTTATCAGAATAGGAATATCTTCTAAAATGTACAAATATAATTTAAAAAAATGAGAAAAAAAAACCCCAAAAAGGTCATGTCCCCTGTTTAGCATGGCCCTAGTTCTCTCCATCTCAAGTCTACTTCCATTTCTCTCTGAAATCAAGTAGGGCATTCAGGTTTTTTATTTTAAATGCAGGGAGCAAATGGCTCATATTCCAGCAGCTGTCCTTTAGAGCCTCATTTCTGCTCTGACCTTGCTTTCTTGACTCTGTTATTGGCATCAATCATTGTTTAACAGAATGAGAAAGTTCCATAGTTAATTATTCTGCTGTCCAGTCCCCCTCTGTCTTCTAATAACAAAACATGGGATCAGACATCCATATGAAAGCTAACTTCATTCCTGAGCTAAAATACCATGCTTTATCTGGCTGAGGGTGGGATTTCCAAGGAAGCCTAAGAGGGTTAGGTAGCTGAATCTCATTGAGATTCAGCAGCCAGCTCACATTAAAAAAATAAAATAAAATAAAATAAATCACATTTTAAACCTCAAAGCATGTGGAAATCTTCGACTATGAGGAAAAAAATGTGCTTTAAAGACTAAGTCTGATCTAAGTTCTTGACTAAACTCGTGGACCACTGGGGCCCAATTCAAAGTGTTATATTGCATATAGACAGCCCAAGACTGCGAAAAGCCAATAAAAGGAATAAATAGGACACAAGGGCTGGAGAAAAGGTTCATACTTGTTTTTCTAACCATTCCATTAAAAGCAATGAAAGTCTGTTTCTTTTCTCTTCACCTCCACTAATGACCCTCCTACAAATAGCTCATGGAGACTTTTAGAAAGGTTTCATAGGAAAAAGAGAACCTATATGGCAGCTGTTGAAGCAAAAACTAGTTTCCCCACTCCATCTGCCTGATGTCTGGTAGGTATCCCTATAGAGAGATCAGAGGAAATGCTTGTGTCAGTCAAAAGTTTTTAAAAACAGGGTTCAGATAGGTAAATATAAATTGATTCAAGTCGGGTGATCAGATACTCACACTGCTCACATGTGTTTGTGGTTTACTTTTATTTTTTGAGATGCATTGGCCCCAGCTCTAAGAGTGGAAAGTACATAAGGAATTTTAATTGCCACTCCTTCTCAAAAATCACATTCTTGAGCAAACCTGACTTACCGGAGAGATTAATTTAATGTATAGACATAAAAACAAAACATGGGTTTCCAAGGTTCGTCTTTAAAATATGCTTGGCAAGCAGATTTCAAAATTTTCATTCTTTCCATGTCAGCATCCCACAGCTACCCCAGCAATTCCACCACAGCTGGAGAAAACTAAGCGTAAAAAACAGGCATAAGGCCAAAGAGTGATATTTACCCACTAGAATGAATAAGAGGCAAAGTCATCCTGTCTGGTGGGAGTTTTGGAGAGGGCTGAGTTTAAGCAGGATATGTGATGTTCTTTAGTGACATAGGGGGAACTGCTGGAGATGAGGGGCACAAAACTGGTTCCTTCTCATTTTCCTTGACATAACTCTGCATCCCAGAGGAACGGGGGAAGCAGGACTGAGATGACTCCTGGGGGTGATGAGTCAGCAACACACAGGACTGAAAACTGAGGAACTGCACCTGTGCTCTTGATCCTCTGAAATACATTTTGCTGGACTCAGAAGCATTTCTCCTCTTTTTATCCTGATATTCATATTTCCTCTGATCAATGGGAGACTTGCCTATATGTCTGTCTGGTTGATTTTCATGTCTGAATTAAGAATGTTTTTATATCATGAGCTGTTCTAAGAAGAAAATACACAGGCATTGGCATAGCTCTTAAAACTGTACATTTTAAGATTAATACTAGCCAACAGCAGCAGGGGAAGACTGTGAGCCTTAAGAAAGTGGAAAGAAATCCTGCTCAGAAATAAATTGCCTTGGTTTGGCTTGTTAGAAATGTCTCAAAAAGCAGAGCTGGTAAAAGAGGAATTTTACCAACCCTTGCATCCAAGTAAGCAGCAACAGCCAGCTTCTGCTTGTCCCTTTCTGGAGCAGTGACAGCTGTGTGTAAGCTAAGATCCATGAAGTCCTCGGTATGCTTTGGAGAAACACAATCACCACAGACTAAGAACATGTAAAAGCATTTATCAGCACTGCCATTTCACTGGGCCTCAGCTCCACCACCATTGCATGAGGTAGAGAGATAGAAGAAAGAGTGAGAAATGTCAGAAGGGACAGAGAAAGGCCATCCAGTGGAAGCAGGAGACGATCACAGAGCCATGTCCATCCATCTGCCCATCCAGCTTGGAGTCAAACACCTGGTATGGACCATGGAGGAGTCAGTGCCCCTGCATCTAACAGTGAGCAGATGTTTCACTTTAAAGCTGCTCCCAGTCAGCAGTTGGGATTTTTATCAAGGGATTATAAGCAGTTGTTTCACAGAAAGAGAGAAAACACCATGCAGAGGCACCGGGTCTGCCCTTGATGTTATCATTATCCCTCTGGCCCACCACATCCTCTGGTCTAAATCGCAGAGGCAGATGTGAACAACACTGACCTCTTTGTCCTGCCACGGGCACCTGACAGAGCGCTGCAAACCTGAGCCTTATCCTTTCTTCAGCTTTGGAAATGACTCCTAGGCCACACATAACCTCTTTTCCAGCTGGTATTTCCCTCTCGTGCCTTGTTTCCCAATGACTCTGTGTCAGCCCCTTGCCCTACCTGTCTGTGTGCACAGCTAAGAAACAACAGCAAAGGTGGAAAACATTGCAGCTGACAGAGCAAGGAGAGGAAAAAGAGAGCTGCTGAGAATCTACCAAGACAGAAGCAACTCAGAACAGATTTATCAAAATGCCACAGTGAGAACTATGTGAAATAAAGTAATTTTAACCTTTTAGAAATGAGCCCTGTTAGCATGGCTCAAAAATGTGTGACATTTTTGGAACTCTACTCTCTATAATTTCTTCTTTCATCTGGAGTTCTTTCTGTTAATACCCATGCAACTATATTTTTGGGCAAATTTGCAGTTTCTGGAGAACTCACTGGTCTTTAGCTTCAGTTGAATCTTGGGATGTTGGCCCCTCCTCCTCTTCCTTGGGATAGAAATCTGGAAAACATGAGGCCATCTTTCCAGACCCAGAGTTTTTGTCAGCTCTGTGGTCATGAAGTGATTCCACCAGTCTCCCTGGCTGCCCATTAACTAGGCAATGTGAGCAAATAGGAGCTTGTGTGCATTGTGCCAACTTACACACCTACATTTGCCCCACATAGGTACTTACTGCAATCAGGAAAGCAAGCACAGAGACCTGTCATTCTTCCTTTTACCATGTCATTAGGGTGGGATTTTTTTCCATCCAGGTAGATTGGTGAGTCAGATGAATGTAAGTAGGAAAGGTTTAAATCCATGGGAGTAAGAGATAGTGCATGTGGGGTTTACACTCAGCTGTGTCATTCACCTACAAGGACACTTCACGAGAACAGTGTCATATAAATAAAAGCAATTTTTTGTTCTAGAATATGTGATAATACTACAAATGAACTTAGCTGAGACACTCTAGGAATTAAATTAGCAGAAATCAATGTTAACATGAGGACTAGGAGACAAGATGAGAAAGAGACAGCCTGGAGACCCTGGCTGGGTCTTTTGAGTGAAAAGTGCATCTATTTGTTTTGGAAACATTATAGCTAATTATAGCTATGAGTCTTTACTCATCTATAGTTGCTGCTGTCACTGTTTCCATAGTTCATTTTTTTTCTAAGACCATATGTATCATCAATGATACAGACATACACAGGGACACATCTCTGTTTCCTGCCTTTGGCTAGGGTATGTCATACATTGTTTTGCTGTATTCATTTGGTCATGAATTCTATAAATCCTAGGACAAAAAGTGTTGATGAAGCTTTTCTTCCAGCCTGGTAAACATCTGGTGGTGGTTTGTGGAGAGGTAAGCACCAGCATCAAGCTTGGGGTCCAGATTGTAGAGGCAGGCTCAGCATTGAAGGCTGGGAAACTGCTGGCAGATTCTTGGCTCCTGTTGCTTCTACACCTCAGTCTTCCAGGAACCTGTGCATTTCTTCCCTAGAGATTTAAATATTCAAAGACTCACTGAATGGTTTGAGTTGGAAGGGACCTTAAAGGTCATCTAGCTCCATCCCCTCTGTCATAGGCAGGGACGTCTTCCCCTAGGTCAGGTTGCTCAGAGCCCCATCCAATCTGGCTTTTAAAACTTAGAGGTTTGAAATCCAGCATACCTCATTTTTTTTTGGCTGGATAAACAGGCAACAGCTTTTCAAAAAATGAAGATAAAACACTTGTGATTCAGACTTAAATTCCTGTTCAATACAGAGAGATTTATTATTATTTTTACTACTGTTATTTGCATTTTAGGTGACACTACCCAACAACTCCATTTATCTGGCTAGACATTTACAAATATCTTGTGCTAGCTATTGTACAAATGCATAAAAGATAGCTCCTGGTCCAAATAGCTTACATAAATTTCATACGCTTAAGTCATTTAACAAACTTTCAGAAATCTTCATGAAGAAAAACACTGATGCTGGTACAGGATCAATAATTTTCTAGCAGTTGATGCTCAGTATGGAAGTTGTGTATTTTTAAACGTTAGGGAACATAATGCCCATTTTCTTCCTTTTCCTAGTTTTTTTCTCATCTTTATACTGTTCTTAAAATTTGTTTCTGATGGTCTGTTTCCATTACTCTTATATTCTCTTCTCGATGACCACTTCTTTCTATGTTTTCTTTTATACTCTTAGAAAAGACAGAGTAACTATGACAGGTGTAAAATGGGATGAAAACTGACAAACATAGGAAACACTTTACTCATAGGAGTGAAAAGTAAATCTCCTCACCATGCAAGAATTCACCCTCTTTTCTTATTATTCAAAAGCTGCTGTGTGTCCTGTGAAGCAGGATTCATAGATCTTTTTCAGTTTTGTCAGGTGGTTTTGGAAAGGAGATTGTATTAATCAGCCAGTGGGCCTGGAGAGGAGTCAACAAGAAACATGGTCTTACTCCCAGCATTTTCTCCTTGCTTCATATTGACCTCTTATTTTCTGGATTTGGCTTCTCAGTTGATGGCTACCAGCTGTGTAGGATTTCCTGCACCATCTCGCTTCTGTGTGTTGCTTCTACAGGGAAGTCTGGCAAAGACAAAAGGTGACAAGCAATTTGTAGGAGTCCCTTCAGATAGTAGCCCCCTGAAAAGGCTTTCTAAACTCATATAAAAAATTTTACCTTGAGGAAGGGTAAGACTGAGTAGTACAATGTTTTTATCGCCTTTGAGCAATTGACATTCTGATTAAGATTCTTGTCCAAGGAATGAACTCTTGTTCAGAATAGATTAACCAGAAGGGACTATTTCACAGAAAAATTATATTTTAAGCATGCAACATTTTTATTTCCACATATAAAGAAAACACCACCCTGGTAATTAAAGCTAACTAATATTTTGGGGAAGGAAAGTCCCACTTTCACATTCAGCTCCCTTTGCACTGTCCTTCCATCCAAAACCACAACATAAGGTAAGATGTCTTGGAATAAATGGCCCACATTTTTATATGGTTTTATATTCTTTTGTGGTGCTAATGAAGCTTTATGTTATTATAATGGTGTGCATCCTCATGTGTAGTTACAGAAATACTTATAAAAGTTACATAAATATATATCTAATTTGTACAGATTATACTAATAGTTGCTACCCAGGCTCAAAACATAGGGAAGACTTTAAAGATGGTAAGAACAAGGCTATGTCTGTGCAAGGCTTCTTGCTTTATGGATACCCAAAAGGAAAGCAAAGGCAAAAGAAAAAGGAGACATACAAAATCAGAATCAGGTCAGAATGAAACAGGTTTTAAAGGATTCCATAAATTTAGACATGAAGCACTCAAGAGAAGAGGTTCTTCTCCTGAACAGTTCTGCAAAATACCTCTTGACACCCCACCTCCCTTTCAAAATTACATCAATGAATTAACTTAGCCTAAAGCAAGACATGTTAAATTTAATATTTCAATATTTAGGATTTTACTGTGTAAATAATGAACCTTCCACACATTTGCCTACCAGCATTCAGTTCAGTTCCTGGATTTCTCAGTGAGTCCACTCGGGATTCAGCAGTTCAGATAGGAGGGGAATTTTTGAGACTAATGTTTGCAAGAGCCACTGTTAAGCTATACCTGTGGAGAAGTACTGATGGATTTTGAAACATGTCTAAAGACAGCAAGCTGGGGAACTGGAAGACAAGTTAAGCTTTGCATCCTTAAATTGAATTGGTTTGTCTTCCAGCAATGTGGGTGATCCACAGCTCCTGTAGATGTGATTGTCTTCTTCCCTTCCTTCCCTCGCAACAGGTTTTTCCTCCTCAGACTAATGAATTGTTATAGCTTAAAGGTAAATATACATCTGCACCTAATCTACCCACTTATGGTCATCACCACTAAGAGCTTGTGGTGCCTTTTTCTGAAGTATCTGCTTATTTACTATAAGTTAAGAACTTACAGTAGTACCAGCTTTGGTACTTTTAAGACTTTATAGTACCAGCCAATACACAGTATAGAAGACTTGGCCTTCTGAATACCTCAGCCAGTATATACCAGACCCATCTAACTGGTATAAAATCATGAATAATGACAATGTATGAGTTTTTGGTTATTCTCAATGACATTATCATTTGACTTAGTTTAACTTGAAGCCTGTTAACAAAGGTTGGCAAAGGCTACAGCGGGCAAAAATTAGTCTTACTGTTTCAAGTGTAATGCTAGGTGATGTCCCCAAGACCAGATATGAAATCATACTCTTTAAAACCAGTTGAAACTAACTGCACTTGAACTATGCGGGAAATTTGTGAACAACTATTGCTTAATGAAAGAGAACCTCTGGTGGTTTCTGACCTCTAGTGCTCAGTCTTTTAACTTGAAGAGCCTTGTTGAAGCAGAGAAAATTGCACATCACTTTTAAGTGCAGAAGTAGGGAATTACAATGCATTAGTATACCAGGGCTTTATGTACCTCTAAACCTAGAAATAAGTTCAGCCCATCCCAAGCAAAGTATTCATTGGCTTTTTTTTCTGTTTTGAGACCTGACTGTTTTAAAGGACTATTTTATGTAATTGTTAATTTCTCATTGCAAGCTTTAATAGAGCCAACCATATCTCATCTTTTTTTTTTTCTCTTGAACAGCACTGTATACGCACAATACATGCTTTTTAGGCCATTCTGCAGCAAGAAATATTCAAATAGAAACTGATGTGACATATATGACTTTCCAAAAAAAGGAAAAAGAAAAGCAAACTCTCTAATACTCTTCACACAGCTTGCATTTGTAGGCCAACATTAATCTTCAGATCTAAACAATGCAGACTTAAACCTCTGGTTCTTATTTGCATTAGACACACTGAACTGGAAAAAGGATAGGGTAAAGGAAATAAAAAGGAATGAAACATGTCTGTCTCAGAATGATGGGATAAAATGTAAGAACCTCACCCTTGTTTAAAGAGAATCCTATAGAAAAAAATTCTCTGGCTTTTGTCATACTACCAAAAAGAATGTGTTATTCATCAGAAGCTTTTTGCAAACAACTATTTTGCTATTCAATAATGTGGCTTCATTGTCAGAGGACTAGCACTTTAGGATCAGGACCACCCTAGGAATCCAGAGGAGGATTTCTAATCCAGTCACCTCAAACCAGAAAATGGTAAATACGAGACTGTTTCGTCTTCCTTTTTTTACTTACCACCAACTTTTTCTTTCTCTGTCCTGAATCAAAAGTGCTATTCAGCCTGCAGCCATATGTGAGCAATCACAGCTTGACACAGGGTACTAATAACACCTACTCCAGCCATCTACTCTTAAATTGGAGCATTGCCATTGATGTGTGCTGCCGATTGCTCTGGCTTATGTAAGATGCACTTGGGAAGCAGTGGGCACCACGGGAGAAGGAGCAGGAGCCCTGTGCTCGAGGCCCACAGCGGCGCCAGGCGCAGCAAACGGAGCGCGGCCATCTGCAGACGGAGCGGGGTCAGAGATCACCCCTCAGCCTCATTTCGTAAGTGGCCCTAATGTGCTCCATAAGTATAGATCAGCAAAGAGAGTCTGAGTCAGGCTTCAGATTAACATTTGTTTTCATTTTTTGGTGGCTTCAGAACACACAGGGGTCATTGAACTGTTCGTGCTGGTGCTATTTTGCATTCATGGTATGGAGGAAAATAAAGTCCTAACCTCTGACCCTTCATTAGAGTAGAGCACACAGGAGGTTAGAGGTGAAAAGGGAAAAAAGAAAGGGGGGAAAAACTGTTATTCTCCCTCAAAAAATAAGTGGCTCCTGTTCATGTTGCAGATCTGGCTTGTCATTAGCACAGTACTGTATTTGCTAATAGATTAAGTTATAATGTGTTGTGGTACAGTGAAGTACCACAGAAGATTAATTTTCTTCAAACATAGCTGCAGTAGTCCTTTCCTCAGAGTTTTATATTCTTTGAGAAAACAGCAGCACGACCTGTCAGGATGAGGGTCTGTGCTGAGGAGGGCTCAAGTCCAAGACATCTAAGCTGTTAGTTTTACTGATGACTCCAGTATCCCTCAATATTTCATTCTTAAATTATTTTCACTTTATGTTAACCACTTCCTAAGATTTTTTCTTTTTTTATCTTTTCTTTTTTTCCCAAGGAAAATAAGTTGTTTTTGCAACTCAGATGCATGTTCTTCCTCTGAGGAAACATATATTTGTCCTGTTTTTCACCCAGCATTATTAAAATAAATACCATCCATAAAGTCCAGTTGATGTTATGTGAAGTTCACTGACGTACTGAAATGAGGGAGTAGTCTTGTGCATCCTTCTGAAAGCCAGCAGACAGACAGAAGCAGTTTCAGAACACTTTGTGTGCACCACCCATACCACCTGTGTATTTCAACAAAAGGCCTGATTTTCCAATGCTTTTCCCAGTTTAGTAATTGGTACCAATGTAAGCTGTGGATAAACTGCAGCTCCTGGCTCAAGTCTAATGTTATACTTGCTCTTTCCATGATTTAAACGGATGCACACAGTGCCAGGCAGTGTGAAGGCCGTGAACAGACTGGCAGGCCAATGGAACAGCTGTGCGTCTTAGACCTCTCCTATGAACGAACAGGAAAACTAAACCCACATCCCAGAAATATTTCAGCGCCTGAGGCTGGCAAGGCTAGCCCTGGAAAGCACTCTGCTTCTGAGACTACCCCTGGGGCTCACCAGCTCCCTGCTCCTCCCCTCCCCAGTTAGAGCCTCCTGGGCCAGAAAAAGCAAATTCATTCTCCTCTGTACCTGGTTGTAGTTAGACATTTAGGCACAGCTCCAAGGAGACCAGGGCAGATATCCAGGGAAATTTAAACCTGCAGAATGCTACTAGAAATCTTTTGCCAAAATGAATCTTGACTAAAACCCATCAGGATGCCATTCCTGATGGCTCCTGTAATATTTCAGAGTTGTTTCATGATGATCAGGAGTGTGTTTTTGAGGTTGGTTTGGTTTAGTGGGAGTTCAGGACCCTTATGAATTAGGTAGAAACACGGAAGTTGTGTTTGACAAAAGGATATTTGGATGGATCCAGAGCTGTAACTTGCTGCCAAGCTCTTTAGAGGTACAGAGATCTGTGCATGTTTCCCTGGACTCGGCTGTACCTCCTCTTTTACTGATGCAGTTATACTGGGTAATCAATAAGTCTCACCCTTGGCACATATTTTCAAGTATCCAGTCAGCATAGTTTAAAGATGGTGTATTTGCTGTACTTTTCTGTTGTTACATTTAGGTTATTCCAATTTTAAAACGTTTTGATTTCTTTTTGTTAAATAGATACATTGTTTTTTTAATTATATCATATTGTTTCCTTCCCTTTTCCAGTGGCTAAAGTAATAGGCCAATAGAGAAGAAATCCGTATCTGGGTGTAACATGAAAATTTCACTCTGCTGTGGTCACACTGCCATATTGTGCAATAACGAATGAAAGCAAACAAGTGTGATTTATGTAACTATTCCCACTGAGAACTGTGAACTGTCAATTATAGACTCAGAGATTAAATTCTCTGTTGGAATTGATAATGTCTGCAGTCAGGTTACAGAACAGCTCAAATTTGTTGAGGGTGAATGAGGTAGGAAGAATTTTATTCTGTGGATTTTTTGAGGAACTTGAATCTGCATGGATTTGTGTGAAATAATCATGCAAGATTTGTAGAAACCTTCACTGAGAAATTAGTTTTGTATCAGTACAAATATTTGAAATGAAGTTTCCTCTCTCAGCTATTTCCTGAGCTGTAATGGAAAACAGAAGAGACTTGGTGAAGGCTGACATGTGCTTGCATAGGTATTTTGAGCAGATAATCCACAGCACAATTCCAGTACCTAAGCAAATAATGGTGGGAATTGCGAGTATTTTAATTGCATGCCAATTGTAAAATTGTAAAATGAGTTATTCTTAGCTTTTATCCTGATTTACCTAAGGGTGTAATTGAGATACTGCTCATATCAGCGCCAACATGAGGCTTCCCAGAGCAAATTTCTCGGGCTTGCATGAAAGCTAACAGAGTTTAACTTGCTGTTGTCAAATCTTTCTAGAGTACTCTGGAGCCACAGACCTGTAGGTATGAAGAAGTACAAGCTGATATTCATGAAGAATGCATGGTGCAAAGTGGAAAGCAAACTGTGTAGGACTGTAAGGAGGAACATTGTATAATTTTGCATCTGGAGGGAGAAATGTATTAGGAAGCTGCAGATAAATGCCTCTGCAATAAGCACTGCCACTGGCTAACTCCTACCCTCAATTCATTTATTCTATGCCAGCTTTTCCTTCTGCTTTCAACTTGTGGTTATCATCTAGACAAAGTAACATGATTGTTACACTATATAAAATTATGTAGACTTGGTATAAAATCGCATGAATAATTTTTTTTCCAAGGCCTGACCTCACTATTAAAACATGAAACATGCTCCTAATAGAGTTTCCAAAAACACTTTCTTGAAGTCAGCTGGGTCCTTAGAGAGAGTTATGTTAGGAAAGGCTTTTCTGAATCACACCTGCTAGTGAACTGTAATTAGACTTCTCGTTATTTACGAAGGGCAAATAGGCACCTAACAAATTTGGATCTGTGGCTGAAAGAAGCTGTATGTGGGATCATATCCTGGGCTAAAGAATCTTCCTCTGTTGCTTTGAGACATTATATTTACCGTGAGAGCAGACACCTATCACAGGTCAACTTGAGTTATGCAAATATGCCTGTAAGAAAGGCAGAACATCTACATTTCTTTTTAAGGAAAAGTCAGAGGGCTTTATTTTTACTTAGAGGAAAGGAAAACCAGAAATTTTTGACAAATATAAAACATTTATCTTTATTAAAAGGAAACTTCATCTCTTTAAGAACAAAAACTGATGATTTAGCTAGTTTAGCTAATTACCTAGTAATTTAGAAAGTATTAATATATAAAGTAAACATATAACTGAATAATAGTGGTTGTACAAAATGGTGAAGATGATGCTTCCCTACACACCCAAGTGTATTTATTACCTATTGATACATCCCTATGATAGGAAGTAACAATTAAATCTTGAAAAGAGAAAGCAAGACTGTCGGTGGCTTCTACATGAAAAACAACTCATAGCTTTCAAAGAGAAACCCAGTGAGCTTGCAGCTTTATAATACAGATAAAGCTTAATTCTAGAAGCAAAGATGAAAATGAACATGGGCATCCTTTCTCAAGAGAGGATTTCTATCTGCCTGAGCCCAGACACTACCTCCTCTGGTCCTTGTCTGGGTCCAGCAACCTTTTGACACACTCCGGCCTAATTTTAAAACTATAACATATTTTTTCCCTTTTCTCTGAATGGTAAAGAACCATTAGACTGTTAGTAACAGAAAGATGCTTGTGAGCTTCAGAATTACTCAGGTCAGCCACACTTGCACAGGTTGTCAACATCACAGGGTTTCCAGGAATAAACTATTACTCAAATCTAGTAAGGATCTCATGTCTGCAATAGCCAGAAACTTAGACTCAAGTTTCTGTTATAAACTGCATTTTACAATATGTCTGTCATGTTTTATCTTACCTTACTGGCCCAGATCTTTGCCCCAGTCCTATTCCCAGCCCTAACCACATTACAGATGCAAAACTTTTGGAAATGTCGCAAGTTTGAAAAGCAAGTATTTTCCTTGGAAATTATGGTGGGTGAAGAGATGGAAGGAGATGTTCAGAAAAAAATATCCACTTAGGGAAAAATTCCAGAATCATAGTAAACATTACTTTAAATATTCTTTCACTGCTCATTCTGAGACAGAGTATTTCACATTCAAGACTCCCTTTTTTTTCTCCTCCAACTTTTCTCTACGAGACCCAAGGAAAAAAAAATCTCTTCCAACATTAACATTTTCTGTATGCATTTCCAGGATTTTCTTTTTCCCCAGGCCCTGAAGTTTCTAAACATGTTTTAGACCCTGAACTTGAAAACATGTAAGTTGTATGACATGTGAAAATTTGAGTCACTTGAGGGAGTTGTTGTATGCACAACGTACTTAGTCTGCAGGAATGAAACCCTTTCTTCCTGTGGGGAGCTCTCCCACACAGTTTCAGACCTAGAAAAAGACTGATGTGGCTAAAAGTCTTCCTGGTTTTCCCCACTCAGTTCTTTCAGTTTTTCTCTTAGTAGGTGCTATTCCGCGCTTCCTACCTTCTTGTACTTAGGCTTAGACCATCTCAGCTCCAAGATCTGAGCGAGGCTTCAGATAAGATAGAGAGTTATTTATCACGGGGCCTTTGGCTTGCTGCTCAATAACAAGCCTCTGCAGCTGGGAGGTATTTGGGTAATGTAGAGGCATATATTTGTCAGGATCCATGCGTGCTTTCATACCTACATCCAGCTGAATGTATCCAGGGAACGCAGCTCACACAACCCAGTGCTGTCAGGTTTTCCTTTACCTGATATTTAGGGCTCCACTGAATTTTCCTTAACATCTCCCCAAGTTGCCAGTTGTCTACGCCTTTAGCTGATGAGTGATAGCCCTGATTTATGCAGCTGGGATGTGGACTCCTGCAGCTGCTCCTGCTGCCTGAACATTTCTCAGTGCTGTCAGGGGCTCATTATAACGAAGAGATCCAGGACGGAACCTGTCAGCCTGTGGGCATGGTCTGTGCTGCAAGCCATAATGCATATGGCATGCTGGAAGCTGCCACACTGGCAAAGTGAAGGCTGCTCTCCCCTACTCTAACATGATTGCACAGAAATACATGCACAGACATTTACAGGAACTGGTAGTCAGCCCTACAGATAAGGGAGAAGAAATATGGGTAAGAAGAAATATTCTATATGTGGTAGAATGCAGCTTAAACTACCACATACTTAAACATTTCAGGCTTTCTAATAAAGCCTCCCGCAAAACAAGGAAAGTGGAGAACCTGAAAGTGGTTTCTATGTCTGTCTTTATTTTATTTTGCACTTTTGCTAAGTCAACATTTCTATTCCTCCAAAGCAAAACTAGTTTATTGATTCAAGATGTCTAAAAGCCCAGTATTCTAACAACTGCATTAGAGAAGGGGGAAAAAATAATGACAAACTACCTTTAAAACATTGTGTTATGTTTTGAATGAGTACAGATCTCTCTTTCCTGCCTACTTTCCTTTTCCTACAGGGTTTACACATTTTGCTGGGAGACATGTGGGCTGATAAGGCAGCATAACCAAGGCTTTGATGTGCAGCCTGGACACCAGAACAGCTGGGCAGCAGCAGCATGTTCAGAGGGGTGATGGGTCAGCTCAGAGCTTCAGGGTGGCTCTTGGGGCCTTGCCACCACCTGGTAGCCAGAGGATGGTATAATTGACTATAGTATTTCATTAGGGTGACAAACAAACCATTTGACCAGCTGTGAAGCTCTCTGTTGCCCTCTGCAGGGACAGGGATCAGGAACATTATTCATCAGATATTGAGAAGAAAAAGAGAAAATGGAGAGTAAAAAAATTAGAAAGGTGGTTCAAAGAGTTTTGAAAGAAGATATATCCTCGGCAGTAAATGTTGATACATTTCAGGTTCTTTAAGAACCTTTCCATTGTTCAGTGATTTATATATGTGGCTGTATTTTAAAGAGCTGACATGTTTAATGCTTTAAGAGGATAAGAGTTTTCTGCTCAAGAAAAAGGATTGTATGTATCCTTTTCATCATCACTTTTTTTTGTTTCTTTCTGGAGGAGATAGTGTGGTGTTTGCTGAAAATTAAATTAGTTTTGTGTCCAAAAAGCATGTTGTCCATCATTAAGTTATTCAAAATTGCTTAACTTCTGCGGCCCAAATAAAGATACTTGATCTTGTGAAACCAGAGCAGACAAGTAAAAACAACCTTAACTTCTT
The DNA here is from genome assembly GCA_013397245.1 of Thryothorus ludovicianus. Taxonomy (NCBI): domain Eukaryota; kingdom Metazoa; phylum Chordata; class Aves; order Passeriformes; family Certhiidae; genus Thryothorus; species Thryothorus ludovicianus. The sequence goes on along the minus strand of VZTB01000127.1, from coordinate 219,053 downwards.
AAAAAGGAAATAGTGTCTGGAGAGAGGCTATAAGGCAGGTTCTGATTCATTTTTCTCAAAGGATCACTAGAAACACAGTATTTTATTCTGCTGCTTTATGCTTATTTTTAAATTGCAAAACAGCTGTATTAAGTAAAAGGTAGAAGGAAAATCATTAAGTACAAAGCAAAAATAGAAGCAGAGCTCCATTAGCAAAGTACCTTTCTCTGCTGTCTCAGCTTTTCAGGGGTGATGAAATGACAGCTTCTTGTTTAAGTTTTCACAGATTTCCTTACAGGCATGTAACCCATGAACTTGTGACTGAGATATATACATTATACATGCATTCATAAATGAGCATCGATCAGGTTTTGGAATACTTCATGACGAACTCGTGCTACCAAGGTTCGCTGAATATTAACACCATCTTATGAAATTCCATACATTCCAATATACCTAATGCTTTACAGGGTATTTCTGGCTTCTGCCTTTCAAAGAGCTCAGAATCATAGAGTCTATTCTGAATAAGGAGATCAGGTGGTCACATTTGGAACTGAAATAGAGATTCTTTTTCGATTGATACAGCAGATTAATGCATATTTTCCATGTAATTTTACCCTGGTACATGAAGAGGAAAAAATATGATAAATAGAGAAGAAAAAAACCTTTACCACCAATCTTTCCTTTTTTTGTCTGATTCTATGCCCTGCCTTCAGTGGATTTACTAGGAGAGTAGAAAAGAGATGCCAAAGATTTTAGGTCTATATTTTGGTTTTATGACATCTTTCATTGGACGATGAGGCTGAAAATGCTGCAGTGTTCACTGTAGCTAAGTCTAGGCTGTAGAGACACCTGCCCCCTGTGCTCTCTCGCACTGTAAGTGCTTAAACTGGTCTGGCCAAAGTAACTCTCCTTTCCCACACTCATTAAATGCTTCTCCCGATCCTGCCTTGGGAAACTGTTTGAGGTGCTCCCTTTTTCCCTGAAGGAGCTGGAGGTGGGATGGGAGCCCAGCAGCCTGATGGCTGCTGTTTTGAGGGAATTGAGGGAGCTGTGTGTCTGCGTGGCAGAGACTGCACTGCCAGCAGGCACCACCCTTCATCTCTGTGCTGGGTTGCGAGTGAGAGCAGCTGAGCCATCTGGGTGGCACCTGCTTCTCCAGCAGCTTTCCCTGGACTCTCTTGGGAAAAGAGCAGGCCAGGTGGAAGTGCTTTACTGGCTAGATCTGGCCCTTTGGCTGCTGGTCAATACTGGTGTGTAAGAATGCCTGTCTGGCTTAGACAACAGGGCCCCACAGAGCAGTGCCCTATCTCTGGAGGTGGCTGAGGGCAGATATGTCAGGAAGGATACAAGAACAGATAAGGAACAGTCATGTATTTCAGTTCTCCCTGCCTCCCATCGCTCAGGGATGTCCTGCAACTGCAACCATGCCTCTGTGCTCAAAAGCCTTTTGTTAACTTTTCTCCTGTTATCATGTCTAATCACTTCTTGGAGCTCTTCAGACCTTTGGCAAGAGAAGCATCCTGTGGTAATGAATTTCCATAGTGTAATGGGTTAAAAAAAGGTACTTCCTTTTTTTTTTTTTTTTTGCTTTAAACCTACCACCTGTTAATTTCATTTGAGTCTTCTAGCTCTGGTGTTGTGACAGGCTCAATCCCTCTGCACCTTCTCTATGGTTTTCTTGATTACACAGAACTCTGCATAGATCTTTTCTGATTGTTAATTCTTCCTTTTAGGAAAGCTCTCCCTTGCCAGATTCTACAGGCCTTGCAAATGGTTTTAGCCTCATTGATACAGGGAATGAGCGATGCTTTAAATATCCATCAGGTGTTGCAACATGTCTCCTAAATAGTACCTTTCTTTCTCTTTAGCAATTTAATCTCATTGTATTCCAGGTGGCATCAGTTGCAAGTCTGTTCCTGTCTTGAACTTAACTGCTGGTAGATTACAAATCAAAAACAATCACACAGAATATTTTACAGATATGACACAATATGAACATTTATGTGATCTGTCTCTAGAGCAGTTAATTTCTCTTGCATTTTGCTGATCCTGGATCAAAATAACTCTCCATTAACATGAAAAAATAACCTTTTTCTTATTTTTAATATGAAATAGCTTCAAAGATGAACATGCAGAAAGTCGTGATTGCATGCAGTATCTGTTGCAAGGGAGCTGTCTAAGTTTAGTGTCTTCTGTGTTTTAAATCAATAAAATACACAGGCATGCAAGTGATAGGGAAAGGTAGACTTAATACATTACTGGTTATGAAAGGTGAATAAAAATACAGAGACCTACAAATCTGTATACAGAGGCTTACTTGGAGGGGGAAGGGAACTGAGCATTTGACTGTCTCCTTCTCTTTTACTTGAAACTGCTGCTCAGTCCCTAAAGTTGCCAGCTTGTCTGTTTGATGGCTTGGCAGGGCTCTGCCGGGAAATGTGCAAATTGCAGCTTGTGGGAACAGGGGAAAAACACAGAAACAAGACTAATGTGGAAGAAGAGTGTCTAACCTCACAAAATCAGTTTTTAACCTGGAACTGCCAGGCCTGGTTAAGGAGAAGGATTGGTTTCTTGTAACTTTAATCACATTTGAAGTAGTTAGCCTATTAAGCCTTGTTTATTCCATGATTCCATTAGCAGCTTTGATCCATGTCTGCAGCTCTTCCCCACATTAAGGGATGTATAATGTGTGGCTGCACAAGAAGATGTAGGAGGAAACCTTTAGCCCATCTCTGCAATAAAATAGCTGCCTTGTGTGTGGTTCAGGGAGGCTGATGAAGCACTGCCCTACCCTGAGCATACATGCCCCAGGGAAAATGACAGCAATCTCTGGGAAAGAGGATTGACAGAGGAAGTAAACACTGCATGGCTGGAATGGCAGTCACACCTCTTAAGTAACCACCCTGGAAGAGCAAATCTCAGTAAGCTAGTGGTCAGGAAAGCAGTATTCTGGGTTTGGTTGGGCCAGAAATATTACAAGAACAGGAATATATGAGATATTTTGATACTTCTGCTGTCCCTTTCAGTCAAAGCCTGGCCGGGCAGAGGCATGGGAATCTACAAAAGAAACCAGACTGAACTTTTGATCTTAAAAAAAAAAAACAAAAACCCGCATGTCACTTTCTTAATCCAAACCCACAGGCTTCAACTTTATGAGGACATTCATGTTTTTCCTTTTTTCTCTGGTTAGACACCCATGATAGAATTGAAGAGTTATGCTTATGCTAGACAAGCTACAATTTAATACCCATTAAATACTCTGTAGATGGTTATGAAAAGTGCTCTGGATTCAAATTGTCTTGTTTCATGGTGAATATATTTATTTTCATTTTTCCTTCAATCACTCAACAGTCTGAAGTCTTTTACAGCTATGAAAATGACTGTTTTGCTGTCCCCCTCAAAGGTTTATTGGAACCGGGCAATTCAACTGCCAACCATTCCTCCTGTTTAATGCTAGTACTGAGATAGAAGCACAGGTCTGTAGGAGATACAGTTCCTGTACCAGAGTCTGCTCTAATTTGCAAATCAGATTCTGTTGTGCCCACTTGAATATCCCCTTGACACTGGAAATCAAGAAGAGGGTTTTGTGAGCTAAGAGCTGTGGCAGAACCAAGATTCTCTTTCATGTGTCCTTCTGACAAAGAGTTAAGGTACAATTTCATGGTTAATGAAGAAACATTTTACTATTGGGCTTCAAAGTGGGTAGGAGCTGGTCCTGACACCCAGGAGTCTATAGTCTTGTTTCTCAGTTACCTTACCTGTAATGGGGGCAAATAACACTTGTCATCCAAAGGTGCAAAGTCTTTACCAATTAAAGCCCTTCCCAGCCTGAGCCTGCTACTCTCCCTCTTGGATTCTCTCCCATCTACAGCTCTTCCATCAAGTTGTGCCTACTGTCAAGAGAAATCAACTCTTACATCTTGGGAAGCACTCCACAGTACTGTTTACCTCTTCTGTCAACAAATTCAAGAATGACCATAAAGCTTTAGGCATTCATCTCTCTGTTGTCCTCCAGATCTTTGTCTTGTTTGTACATTAATCTCCTTATGTCCTTGTACCATTTCCATGATGCTTCTATTTTTTATCTTCAGCAGCCTATTCTTGTTTTTGTTCATGTTGGGCTTCTTTTGTCTTGTTTTTTTGGTTTTTGGGGTTTTTTTTGTTGTTTTGGTTTGATCTGGTTGTTTTTTTTTTGTTGAGGGAGGGGTGTGTTGTTGTTTCTTTGTTTAATTATTCCTGAATTCTAGATTCACATGCGACATTAAAAGCCTGGGAGCTAACACATCAAGATGACAAAGAAAAGCTGGACCCATGAGACCAGATTGGATAAAATAAAATCAAAATATAGACAGAAAGCATACTTTATCTAACTCTTTCCTTAAAGCAAGAAGTAACCCAAGGTAGACCTTTCAACTCCAGCAGATGCTAATTTGTTCTTAAAAGGCTCTACTGAGCCTACTCTACTCACAGAATTCCTATGTGGTCCACCCCTCCCTGCCCTCATGACTGGAATTTTTTGGTAGTACTGTTTGTACAAAGAAAATCATGCTTCATTTTAGTTGACTTGAACAAGTGATCACCATCTGCTTTACAACACTTCTTTTCTACATCTATGACGATTTTTCCATCTGTTGTACTCCTACCTAGATCATGTCTGTATTCAAAAGATGTTGTAGAGAATACTGTATGCTTGTAAAAGCAGCATTATAAAAAATCTTTAGCAAGCAGCTACTATTATATTATGGGGTGCATTGGTGAGGATGTTGGGTGTGTAGGTTGTCAGAATGGCCATGAAAGTGTCTAATATTTGGAGAGTTTCTGTGTATGTATTTATCTCTGAGGAACCAAAAGAAAAATAATTTTTTGAATAATGTTTCCTTGTAAAAAAACTAATTCAAAGAAATAGTTGTCTAGACCTGAAATTGGTAAACGTTCCATCTCTTGAAAGATTTTGCCCCCATATTCTGTCAGAATTGGTCAATTTAGCTGTGGCCGTATTGACACATAACACTCCACCTTCAGAAAATAAGTCTATGTCATTAAGTTGGTGACATGCTCATACTAAATCTGATTGTAAAAAAAATCACATTGTTTTGAGAATATGTCTGGATAAAGACTTGAGCAGCCTGGTCTAGTCCTGCACCTGACTTCAATTTAGGTAGAAGATTGGATTAGAGATACCCAAAGTCTCTTCCAGCCTGAAGAAGTCTGATCTTGTGATCCTAGACTCTCAGACATGAAACCAGGACATGGACAAATAAGACACAGAAACAAAGTTTTCTGGTAAGTTAGCAAATGTCTCCTGAGTCAGAGCTCTTTACTCCTAGTACTCATTTTCTTCTGTGAAATTAGTCAGAAGAGTAATCCATTACAGTTTTTTCCCTAAACACAAATCTGATTGATACTCATATTTTTCTTAAAATAACATTTAATTTGTCTCAAATCCCTAAAGTAAGTCCTTGTGTCTGCTTAGGTGTTCTTGGATTCTGGTGTTCTTTGGCTTCCTCAGAAGTAGAACATTTGCCTTCCTGCCTAAGTTTCTGGTTCTTCCCAGAGTTTACATTTCCAGTTGTTGTGTGGGTGAAAAGGTGTAGGAACTGAAGTGCAACCATTTGATATATCCCAACAGACACAACTTTGTTTATTGGCAGAGAAGTGGGGATCTGGAAGAGCTGAGAGGACCATTCTGAGACAGACTGCATTCTGTCTCCCATCACTTTAATTTCCTGTATGTGCCATTGATTTTGGGGAGAGGGCATCAGCAAATGAAGACAACTTGCAAGACAAATATCTGAAATGGGTTAATGAGGAAATTCTTTCACTGGGTGCACATTTTGCTTCATATTTTCCATTCACTGTCCAATCTCTCAAAAGATTGGTTGCTGCTCAGCACTTCTCAAGTTGGCTTGTGAGCTCCCTCACCAGTGGTACACTTATCAGGAGGGCAGCTGGATGCTTTCTCACCCCCAAAAGAGTCAGACAGACATGCTTCCAGCTAGGATGCACCATTTTGTAGAGAGCACCAAGAAGAGCCATGTTACCAAACCTCTGTTTCAGCTCAATGGTAAAAGCTTCTGGACTCTCTTATGCTCAGTTTGGTTCTGTGTCAAAAAGCTGGATTGTGTCTGTGCATGCCCATACAAGCATATAAAGCTTATTCTGTAACCACTCTGTGCTGGATGGAAACATTTGTCATTCTGTTTTTTGTATATGTGGGCCAGTTGGCAAGTTTGTCACAGCAATTTAACAATCAAAAGTGGCAATGCCTAAACATTCGTCTGTTTTCAGAACTATACTTTAAATGAATGTGTCTTCCAGGGCCAGGTGCTGACTCCCCTAAGGAGTGCTCAAGCAGATCTTTACTACTCTTGAAAGTCTGTTTCAGGAAATTGACTCCTTGTCAACAAAGGCATCAGCATCTAGCCTCAAGTGAGTATTAAATATACATAAAAGATGATGTTTCACTGGTGTGTTCCCTACATATATATGTTTGTTTATATTTTTTAAGAAGAAATGTGTGTTCTAGTTAAGGATAATATATTAATTGTTTTCTTTTATTTTTTTCCCCAGTATTAGAAAGGAATTCTGTCTATAATACACAGTGAAAATGCCTAAGATTTGTAGATCTGAAATCTGAAAGATTGATTTTTCACTCTTGTGATAGAAAACTGCCTTCTGCAACACAGAATCTGAGGCTTGGGGTATGATTTTCCTTAAATTCTAACAAAAATCCCTCTGTAATTTAGTTTATTAATTCTGCAACTGTACTCCTCCTCCTCAGCAATTCTTTCCTCTCTATGCGTGAGCCATGAGTGGTTATGGATGACGACAAAGTGTCATCAGAATATAGAGGTGGATTTGCCAAACACTAGTCTGAATGTTCCCCTTCAATTCATAGTTTAAACTTTATGGAGAACAGGAGAATCCAGAAGTCCTATAGCCTGTAGCTTTCTATTGTTAGCAACACTGAGTGAAATTTATTTTCTTATCTGTCTAGAGTCTGAAATGTAATCCTTTAAATGTGTGAAGTCTTTTTTTTCCTTCTGTCTTGCTTTAGAAATGTAGCTTTCCTTATGAATCTTATCCACCATACAATTAAGTGGTATCTGTTTATGGTGTATGTGCAAGGCAAAAGATTAATTTTCTAATGGAGCATGGAAAATCTTCAGAGAAAACATCTCTTATTTACAAAAGAATGTAATGTGCAGGACCAAACCTGTCAGATCTCACTTATTTCAGTTGAGACTTGTTCACTTTCAAACAGCTTTTTACAGCACACTGTCACTCTCCAGCAAGGAGAAAATTTCTCTGCTTGATTCAGTGAGACTTCTCACTCATTTAACTGTCAGCACATGAGAATTCTTGTCTCGTGAACAGAGGTAACAGGAAGGTGCTGTTTGTGAGTCCTCTCAGCTTTGTGAGCTTTTCTACATCAGTGAATGTCAGAGAAAGTTCTTTTCCAAGAGAAAGGGTCTCTGCTCGAGCCAGCAGGACCTTCTTTATTTTCTGCTATGGAGATAAACACTGTATTCCAGCTGTAAAATAAGTACATTGGTAAGAAAACATCCCCACAGTAGTGAAGGTCTGTAGCAAGCTGAGGTTAGGAAAAAGATGGAGGATTTTGCCTTTATTAGTCCTGCATATTCTCTTCTGTCAATGAATGATGTCTTTTGAGCAAAATGTACTTAACTCTTTAAGCATGCACTTAAGTATTTAACAGGAAAGAAAATATTTATCTATATAATCCCTATTGTGTCTAGAAGAATTGGGGCTGGGTCCAATTCACCACCCAAAGAACCAAGCAATGAAATAAAAATTTAGTCTAGGATAATAACATACATAACATGATATAAAGTACTACAGAAGTTTGTTCAATAATGATAATAGTAAAAGAAAGCATAAAAGAGAAGGCAAAAGCAAGCTAGTTTTATAGAGCAGTGCAACCAAAGGCCGGGAAGCCTTTTATAGCTTCTAGTATCTCTGTCAAATATCCTCGACCTTACTGGCAACTCAAAAATGTGGTCTCTGTTACCCAAACAGCAAAATACCGTACAGTGGCTGTGACCTGTGGCAGACAGTTTTACAACAGAGCTCTTACTCAACAAAGTCAAGCTCAGGAGTTTGTGCAGACAACAATTTTGTCAGTAACCATCTGTTCTGGTTTTGGCTGGGGTAGAGTTAACTTTATTCACAGTGGCTGGTATGGTGTGGTTTTGCATTTGTGCTGAACAAAGTGTTGATAATATAGAGATATTTTTGTTATTGTGGATCAAGGCTTGAATAGAGCCAAGGCCTTTTCTGCTTTTCCTACTGCCAGGGTATTAAGGAGGCTGTGGGTACGTGGGAGGCTGGGAGGAGACACAGCCAGAACAGGTGACCCAAACTGACCAAAAGGATATTCCAGACCATGTGACACCATGCTCAGCATATACAGTGGGAGGGAAAGAAAGAGGAAGGGGAGTGATGGCATTTGTCACATTGACACATGATGGGGCCCTGCTGTCCTGGGGATGGCTGAACACAGGGGAAACAATAAATTAATTCTTCAGTTTTGCTTTGCTTGTATGCACAGCTTTTGTCTTCCCTGTAAAACTGCCTGTATCTCAACCCATGGATTTTCCAGCTTTTACCCTTTAAATTCTCTCCCGCACTGGTGGGGGAGTGAGTGAGCAGTTGCATGGGGCTCGGCTGCTGGCAGGGATGCAATCACAACACCATCCCTGGACTGACTGCAGGCACTCTAAGTTGGGAAGCGTGTACAAAATTCCAAACAAGGAAAGCGTCCTCACCTGCCATCCACTACATAAAGATTGGACCTCACTTCTACACAGACAACAACTGCAATTTGCACTAGCTCTTGGTTCTACTCTTGCCTTTTTTTCTTGCTCTTCTGCTATCTACAAAGAAATGCATATGTGTTCCTGAACTCTTGCTGATCTGACAGAGAAGTAAGTCTGCATTGCTTTCTTCTCTCATCCTACTGCTTCCGTACTGAACTGGTCAGAATTTAATCTGTAGGAAGACCTGTCAAGCAGTGACTGGATCCAACCCTTTTTTCCTTTCATCAGTTAACTGGTGGTCTATGCTTCCCATTTCAGTGAGAACTGTGATTATGGTGGTTGTTTTTATTTGATAACTGCAAGATTTACTGTGGAGAATATAGTCTGAAAGCATTTAAAGAACTGCGTGTATGGTCACAAACACAATAGGCACACATCCATAAGCATGCCTGAACTAGGGAGCCTGCTATCTTCTTCCTAGGGAGAAAGATTCTTATGCCCTGGTGTAGGAGCTGGGAATTTATTCCATCTTATTGAGAAATTACCCAAAACAAAACTTCAGCCATCTGTACTACTAGAAACATAATTAATCCTAGCCAGTAAATCATAGCACTTTGGTGTTTTGAGGAACACTGACTCTTCAGTATGTTAAAACACTATTGAATATTTACAGTGGGGTAAGATTTGTAAGCCCTCTCATTATAAATCTCTTTCAATTTAAATAGCTGATAAACTGCAGTATGAGGAGTTATGATGTTTGTGGATTAAGAGTAGTTATGTTTTAAACAGATTCCTGCACTTTTTGTAGTTGGAGCTTTTATTTCTGAGGTATAACCCACACAGAAGAAGGAATATAAGCTCTTGTTTCATAGATCAGATATGATGGATACCTGTACTTACACTTGCTTTCTTTTATTGTTAATCATGTTGCAGACCACTTGTCAAATAGCAACTTCTTAGATAAATAGACATGATTTTTTTTTTGCTAGCTTGCCTGCTAATCTCTGTTAGGTAACAATAAAATGCAGCAGTTATGAAAACCAGACATTTATAGGCATAAAGCATCCCAGATCAGAAAGAGTGCCTTTTTTTGCTGGCTGCAAAACAAGTTCAAATCTCTGTTCTCTCCATTACGATGACTGCAAAATCCCAGATAAAGGAATAGCCTGGCCCATCCCAGGGCTGGTCACTCTGGCACCAGTTTTCTGTGATGTTGCAAATGCAGGGCATCCACTCTTCCTCTGTGTGAGACTGCCAGACATCAAAGGGCATATCCCATGAATTCCTCACTTATGTACCTTCACCTGCAGATACCTTCACCTGTCTTGATGATTTTCATTGCCAGGACAAGTTCGAGCAATGCCCATTTTACCTTGCTTCAGAAAAAAAAACCACTGCTTATGTCTCAAAAAAAAAAAAAATTCAGGAAAGGCAGTATAAAACTTCTATTGGAAAAATCAAATTGTGGTCCTCAGCAGGAGAGTGAACCTGAACCAATGATAATTTACTAGTTTGGCTTTTGGTGGACAAAAGGAGCTATCTTTGCAGGGCCATCTTCTGTTAGAAAAAGCTCAGATGGTTTACAAGCCCCACAATGAGAGCTTTGGGAAATGTGCACATCTAAGTGGAGCAAGCATTCTTGATAAACTCAGTATCTGGTCAGCTGCAGCTTGCCTTGGGTGTATTGGTGAACTTAATTCAGCCTGTTGTGTCCAAGGTGCAATGCAGTGTAATAGTCTCTTTCAACAGATGAAGGACTGCAAACTACAGATTTAATTGTCCCTCAACCATACATGTAGAGTTCCCTGCTGTGCAGTCACTGAAGTATGTGCTGACAAACAGGTCTTGCTATGAAGGACTTGCCTCCAGAGCAGGATTTTAAATTTCTTCTCCAATGCTGTGCGGAACTGGTTTTCTCAGCAGAATCAGTCTTACAGAAAGGTTAGAAAACTTCATGAGACAAATCCCTACATGAGTGAGAAAAGCAAGAGCAAAGCTATACTCTAGGACTGGGGAATTTAGAAAAACACAATTGTAGAAGGCTGTTTAAGAGGATGCTAAGGTTCCAGATAGGAAAGACAAACATATCTAAGTTTTGGTGTCCTTGTTTTCGGTATTGTAACTTAAATTTAAACTGCAAGAGTACTAAACTGTTGGAAGGGTGCTTGGCTTTGTTGTGCTCCTTGGAAATCTCAAACTGCTCAAAGCAGATTTGAGCACAGAATAAGAGACATGAGGCTGCTCAGCTCAGTCCTCTGTGCTTGCAGGAAGCCACACTCTGTGGTCCCCCTCAGAAATACCTTTTGTTCTCTCTTGAAGATACTGAAAATCTTACTACTGTTCCATGTACTGGGATCTGCATATCAGGACACTGGTGACTAGAAACCTTCTTCTACTTCCCAGTGTGGTCATACCCATGGCTCCCTCTGCCTGTTTTTTCTACTGCCAGGATTGTCTGATACCTTGTCTTTCAGCTTTGTGTGTTTGTCTTGAGCACTTGTATTTCCTTAAAGCTTGTATTAAGCTAGGCTAGCAGGCCTAGGTCTTTTAATCTTTCTTGCATGATAGTTCTTCTGTTCTCATGGTTGGTTACATGGACTTTTTGCATCTTCAATTTTATGTCTCATAAATATTAATTGTAAGAATACAGTGTACAATGTTCCTGTGGACATGCTAATGCCTTCATATGCAGCATAAATGCTGTCTTTATTCTTCTGGAGATAGCTTGATGCTACCTCCAACCATACTCTATGTGACTAATCTGGACACTGGTCTACCCCCTCTGACTTTTAGTTGATTCCATCTCATAACAGATATTAATTAAATATTCATTATTAGTTGATAAAATGAATGATTTTACACTTGTTTTTCTATGTCTTCAATCTGAAAGGGCAGCAAGATCTTGTTTCCTGCTGTCTTCAATATTAGCTATTTTAGATAACGGCTAATTTTCATGTATTTATTGTCCCGCTTTTTAAATTGGTAAATAATAACAAATCAGTCCCTGAGCAACTCCCATTGACTAACTAGTTCTCCTGAAGGGGAGCTGTGCCTTCCACCTCCAAACACTACAACTCAAAGTAGCCAAACTCCGTTTGTGAGGGTAATGGGGACGTGGGGCAAGAGTAGGAACCAGCGTGATGTGGGTCTGCCCAGGGAGGCTTGTGTGTGATGAGCTGGAGGTGGGGGAGGCTGTCCAGAGCTTCTCTCAGAGCAGCCAGAGAAGTGCACAGATGCAGAACCAGCATCTCAATAGCAAGTTCCTCCTGTCAAGTAAAGCTCTTTCAACAGCTCTAAATCCCTTGATCATGGGACATTGACCACCTCACAGGGGAGACTGCTCCTCATGTTGGAGACTACAGGAACACCAGGAGCACTGCTGGAGGACACACACCTCACAGCACAGGAATGTCTGGCAGATTTAAAAGTTTCCAAAGAGGCAAGTATTCAGAACAGATGCTGCTTTCTGCTGTTTGAGACCCAAATATTGCTGCACTGTTCTCTCAGACAAGAACCAGAATGCAACAGGGGGCAAATATGCATGTTTAGCCTATTCGCATTTTCTGAGAAAAGAATTGTGCCAAAATAACCAAATTTCTAGCAGGTAGCAAGATTTAAAAAATAATTCTTTTAATCATCTATGTGTTTTAAAGTATCAGTGATAAAGGTTTCATGTGCATATAGGCTCATGCTCCTTCCTATTTTCTTTTAGTTTTTTATAATAGTTTTCCTCAAAAGAAGATACTACTATTATACATGCATGAATAATTTTTTTACTCCACTTAAAGAATTTTTATTTTTGTTAAAAACAAAAGAAGATGAACATATCATATATCAAAATGACGTCTCTGATTCACATATTATTTAATCCCACATTTAATCCCTCAGACCTATTTGAGTTTACTGTTAACCAAAGTTGTCCCATTTACACTCCAGGACAAATTTGTTTGAAAAACAATCCTAAACTTCATCTCAGACTGCCGGAAAACATCCATCCACATCTGAAGAGGATTAACATGCAAGCTCTCCAAAGCCCTGTCTATCCATCAGCAACCCTAAAAAGCCTATCACTATAGTGTCTAGACACTGAGATAACCCTCCTGATGGAAGCAGATGGTAAAGACCTTTCCATATCATGGATTTCCATGAAAGATATAATGACACAAGGTTAAATTAACAGTCTCTTGACATACATTTTCATAGGAGAAAGACACTACCATATTTAGATACACAAAACAGGAGGAAGTAAATGTTTTTAATTCACTTAGGCTGAAAATTCATGAACCTGAGCCTGGATTTTAGCAATAAATGAAGACCAGAAAAAGATAAAAAAAAAAAGAGAGGAAGAGAAAAGCTATGGCATGGATTCCACAGCAGATTTACCTCTCAGAAAATGAAATCAGGGAAACCAAAGAAACAAAACTTGACTAACAATTCTTGAAATAAACACATATGTGAAAGATTTTAATCTGGTGAAATAAGTCTTCCTCAACAGTGGATGTAAGAAAATTAAGATGTTCATTTAAGACTTAGTAATAAAATTTAAGACCTTCATGAGCTAAGATGTGCACAGAGTGGAATGATTAATAGACTTAAGTTCTAAATATTCTGAAACTGCCTACTTACTTAGGCAAGGTCTTCTTGACTCCAACAGTTTGACAGAGCACAGCTCTTGGGACTTCCATTCCCCGTGGCGAGCACAGTCCTCCAGACAGAAACCTCTCTAGAAAAAGATCCACCAAAAATTTGCATTTTACTTGTACATGTTCTCAGACCATCTCTTATTCCATTGATCCTGGGTACCTGGTTGGCTTCAACCTCACCAATTTGAACACACCATTTCCCAGTGGGGTGCCCAAAATAGCTTCCAATACAAAAAGAGTGTCTGTGCAGTTGTACTGTGAGCAGGCAGAGTCTTCTAGGGTCAAGAAAACTTCATCTTCATCAGACCCTCCTAAGACTTCATTTTTAAGTAGGAGAGATCCAGGTCAAAATGAATGTGCAGAATAGCTTCTAGAGAATGGGCTACACTTACAGTGAGAAATTCTGAATGAAAAAGTATGATCTTTATTTACTCTCTCAAAGTAAAAGTACATGGAATGATGTGATTGCTTACTTAAATGTCTTAGGACACAAGACTGCTACATTCAAGAATAATTTTTAAAATTAGAGACAATATTGACATGGTAACAAGTAGAATTGTTGATGCATGTAGCCTCGAGAAGGCTACCATTTTAGAAAAATCTTTATAGTTATAAGAGAGTGTGTGGGTGTTGGAACAGACTTCTACAAGGAATAAAATGACCTGAAAGACCCAGACTCAATTTATTTATTGATGAGGGACTTGCTGCTATTGTGCCAACATTGTTAACTGACATATCACACTGAAATAATTATTGTAATTTATTTTAAATTCATCTAAAAGTCAATTGTGGAATGCAATATATAAATTAAATGAAATGAATTTCCCTGGAGATCCTTCCCTCCAACAGCAGGGTATATAAGAACTGAGTATCAGGCATTATTAATTTGATGTAATATATTTTCAGGATACTTTGCTACATAACTGAAAAAGATCTTTTTGCTGCAAGTGACCCCTCTGAGTTTAAAAGAGCCTTCTTGTCTAATAGCAGAGCATCAGCCTGTTGGCAGAGTGACTTCAGAGGCACAGACCCACAAAACAATTGTTCTCACCCCATTTTCCTGTCTAGACTGACCTCCCCTACCCCTTCCTCTCAGCCAGCACAATACAGCTATGCTTTGTTTTTTTCCTCACCAATGCAAACACAGGCTTGGGTCCACCAATATTAAAGACAGACTCATACCTTACACCAACCAGCCATGAAATCTATTTGGGACAAAATCTGATGGCTCAAATTCTTCCTTTGGGTGATATTTACATAGAAATTAGTCAGAGGTTTCCCTGAGCTCAGAGCCATGGTGCATTAACAACCTCACTCCAGTGAGTGAATAGGCTGAAAAATATCCCAGATGAACAAAATTGGTACAATAAAACAAAAAGAAGAATTTATTTACTCAAGCCATGTACTAGATGAAAACAATAACTGGGAAAGGAAGCAAGGGGAAGAACTCCTATATCTCAGCCTTATGCTTTATGAAATAGTTTGGATGTGTAATGACACCTATGAACTGTGATTAAACAATCACAGACTCCTTAACAGCCTGTATATACAGGGACTGAAATAGTTTATTTCACCTGCTAGCCAAACAAATACTAATAATTGATGAATTTATTATAATTTTCATGTTATATTTTTAGAAAGTTGAAGTTCAACAAATTAAGTACATCGATGTAAAAGATTAATTTAAAAGCCTCTTTTAAATTATGCTCTCAGCACTTTTTTTGTTTGCAAACTGTAACACAAGCACCATTATTAAAAATAAAAAAAAGTAACAAAGGGATTTTTTTTCTTTATAAAATATACTGTAAAAGGTCAAGTGGTTTTGGCGGTTTAAGATAAACTTAGAGAATAAAAAGAAGACACCAGAGGTTCTGTCAAAGTGAATGCATTGGTACAAGAGTCCCTGTCTCTTAGTTTGTGGAATAACTAAGATGCCTATTCCTAGCACAGAATGAGTATGGAAACAGAGTTTGCTTAGGCTAAATGAGATAGAGTACCAATGGGAAAAAGCCTCTCCATACTATATCTGGTACATTCAGAAAAGTCCAAGTCAAAATAAACCCAAGAAAGACCTTAATGGGACGCTATGGGAATGACTGAAAGTGTTTGCTGGATTTCCACAGGCCAGTTGTGCCTATGTAAGACAGGAGTTTTTCTGTGTTGAGAATCTGTGTAGTTATATCTTTTGCAATCTTATTATCACATGGATTTAGCCCTTTTGGTGCAATAGAAATAGCAAATTTTTTGCCTTTGTGTGGTTCTTGAGGAAGATATTTCGTGATCTTGAATGATGAAATAATGTGGGTAGAGAGGAATCCAGCAGCACTAATGTGCACTAATGTGTGACAGTTCCCTGAAAAGGAAGACAACAGCACAGTACATTTTTTCCTCTCGGAGGTAAAAAAGACAGCTACAAAGATCTGGGGATTGGAGAAGAAAGGGAGAGAAAATCAAGGGAACACCTCTTCAAAGCATGCCAAATAGAAATGTGCTATTTCAAAAGAGACATGTGGAAGGGAGGAGAGGAAGCAGCAGCGAGATGAGTCACAAATCAACAAAAGACAGACTTTTGAAATTTACTGCTTTCCCTAATGGCAGACACTTGCCAGTCGTGGATGGGAAATGGCAGTAACTCACATCAGGAAACCATCTCTCCATCTGTGCAGTTAACACCAGTGTGTAAGGATGCAGGTACGTGACAGGAGCTTGACGGGCGGGACCAGCACCAGCTGGGGCTTGGAACAAAGACCTTATCGTCTCTGGGGCCACTGAGACCACACTTCTGTAATTGCTACAGAAATAGTCAAGTTCAGCATGTCCCTCACAGGTGACTGTGACAGACACCCAGGGCAAGGATGTGCAAACACATGGTTTTGTGTTGAGGCAGGGCTGAGACACTAAGGGTGAGGAATACCATATGCAAGAGGGCACATTGCAGTGATATTCTATCCTGTCCCTTTTCAAGGGAACTGACGACGCTTTGCAAAACACGGGCTGCAGCTTTTCTGAGCTTCTTTTCCTCTGGTCAACCTCAGTTTCTTCACAATATTTTGATTATGTGATGCTTTCCTTAAGTAAGTTGCCCCTGGTACATGTAGAAGAGCCTGCTTGCTCACACTTTGCTTCAGAGATTGTGGCCCTGTAATGTTCAATAGTGGCATATGGCTCTGGGACAAATGCTGGAAGCTGAATATTAGGGAAAATATTGGGTGAACATGATGGGAAGAAAAACAACCATGTCACCAGTGACCTGATAAGAAGGAAAAAATCCTCTGTCTGTATCCATAGCAAACCAAATTTTGCTTTATATGGGAAGGAGGAGGGGAGACTGAGGGACCTTGAGCAAGCTGTGCTGACTGCTTTAGCACATGGTGTTAGCTCTGCTAACATCTTTAGAAACATTCTTCATGGAAGATATAATGAGATTCACATCT
This sequence comes from Thryothorus ludovicianus, assembly GCA_013397245.1. Lineage (NCBI taxonomy): Eukaryota > Metazoa > Chordata > Aves > Passeriformes > Certhiidae > Thryothorus > Thryothorus ludovicianus. The sequence goes on along the minus strand of VZTB01000127.1, from coordinate 202,214 downwards.
CTACTCCACTGCTTGTGGTGTACTAAGATGGCAATATCAGAGAGGGCTGAAACGGAAATGTGCTTTCCTAGCATATTGTTGGAGAGGAGGGTGAGTAGGAAGGGGGGTGGGTGGGTGGTGGAGAAGTGGAAGAGAAATCTTGTAAATGCTCTCTCAAAACTGTAAAAATTGTATGTAATTTGATCCTTTCTGAAGATTTTTCTAATATCTAAATAGAGGGATAATCTTCAGCTCAGCATAAAATGTTTGAGGGGATTAGCTATCCTTCCCAGTCAGAGGGATGGTGATAATTCACACTTCACAAATCTCCCAGTAGCTAGTCTTTAATAACTTCAGTAAGGTTAATAATTATCCTATAAAATTACCTGGCACTTGAACTGGCAACCGGTTTTACTGCCTGGAGGTGACTGTTAAACAATCTGTGTCTATTGGCAAGCAGCACTGCACGTACACTCTTGCAAACCCCTTCCCCCATCAATGGCCTGTGAAGTTGCATGGCACATTCGACAAGCTGATTAGTTTTTTTGTACCCTGCCGGTGTTCATCACCTCAGATACCAGAAGATATATGAAGAGTATTCTTGCAGGCAACATCCACTCCAGTCTGGCACCATAAGCAGGAATAGGTCATTGGTACCTGTGACTTTGTCAAAGGCAGATGAGGTCAAATGCCATAAACTCAGGCTTTAAACCACAGTCATAAGGACGACATCTATCACTGCTTCTTCAGGTGTCTCTGTTCTATGCCCTGGTTCAAAACTTGCTTTTGACATGTTGCAGCTGTGAGCATATGGTGTGTGTTCAATCATGATCACGTGTCACAGAAGCCAGTACCAGGAGCATGGGATGTGCATGAGGCAGATAGCATATTAACCAAACAATTGTTTCATTTGAGAGGTTTGGACATATTCCAAAAGAGGCAATAATTATTAGTGGTGGTGTGGCTGACACTGGTTTGCTTTATTAGCTGGAAAGACTATGATTTGATTTTGAATAAATTGGCCAATGACTGTTGCTCAAGCAGCTGTGAAATTCGCCACCCCTCCAGTGGCAAAACTATGAATGCTGATAGCTCACACATTCCATAGGCTGAAATCTGAGCATGTTGATTTCCGATCTTCACTCTGGGATGGTTATTTTGGTTCACCACAGACTCCTTCCACATTTCTCTTAACTCTGCAACATGAGATCTCTCAGCATCATGGAATGCTTGAGGATGACCCTGTAAAACAGGAATCAAATTGATAAGCCTTCTCGGTTTCAGTGTTTGTGGTTTCCTTGTCATATTCAAGATTTAGGGTCATCATTTCAATGGATTCTGAAGAACAGAAAAGAAGAGATATAGTTCCAGTGAACCTCATAATTTCTGAGCACCCAGTGGGAAAAATCTGCCTGCAGGGAATATTATCAGATAGCAGCACTGACTCTTGTAAGTTGTAACAAGAGGAAAGAATGGACTAGTTCTCAAAATATTGGTTATATTTTATTGTTTTTGCTGTAGATTTATGAAGGGCCTATTTTACAACTTTGTTTTCAAACCTGCAGGCAAATATATATGTTGACATATGGCAGAAACATGTGGCCCCATCCCTGTGCTCATGTAAACACAGGTCCAGGATTGTAGACAAGGGATGAGCTATACCCTTAAGGAGTTGTATGACTGGTGTTAAGATATTCATTCCTCAGAGAAGACTTAACTACAAAGAAGGCTCAAAACACATTTTAATCTGGAGCTGCATGTCAAAAGACAATGATTTGAAAACACTTGAATTCAAACTTTGTATTTAGTCTTAATGTTTAATATCATGTCATAAAAAGGATCCTGTGGCCATATCTTGGTGATACGAATAGGTAGGAATTAAACAATATTAGTCTACAAATCTGGCTAACCTGCAAACCTTTTACAGGATTTCAATGCTCAAGGATCCTAAAATTCTACTGGTAGAAGTAAACAGTTATGTATTTCTACTGTAATTCTTTACATATGTGAAGACAAGCTTCTAGTTCAAGGTTGACAAAACCTGAGTCAGCAAAATAGTGTATACTTGCCTCTGAGTGTAGAGCAGTCTTGTTGAGAAAATTTACACCTGAAATTATTTTCCTTTCTTTTAATAATTTAAATTGGAGATTTTTTGTGTCAGCTGAAGATGTCTTTTAGTGCTTTTTCTGACTACTACTATTCTTCTTTAACTCACATGAAAAGTTTTTTTTCTTGCAGAAGAGCTTCAACAATAAATTTCCAGTATAAATGTGCATGAATGTCAGCTGCCTGCAAGGGATCTACTTCAGTAGTCTGTAGGATAATGGAAACATGTAGGTTGGTCACTCTTTGTAGCTTTCTAGGTAGTTGTGTGACCAAAGGAAAGCCCAAACTCTGTTTTTCCATTGAGTTGTAACAGATGAAGAAGGATGTGCAAGCAAGTAATCAGGAAATTAATTACAAAACCTCCAGTTTGAAAAGGTTCTTGTCTGAGTCTTTTCTGCATCTTCATAAGAAACCTCAGAGCTTACCGGTTTTGAGCCCTCCAAGACCTAAATATTATTCTGGCCTTATAGAAGTAAGGATAGTGCAAACCAAACCTTGACAAAGTTTTACAATTTGGCTTTGTACCACCATAGAATAGGTCAAGGCAGAAGTTGTAATCCCTGATATTTCTTCCCAAGGGAGTAAACCAACAGGGAATTTGGCCCTGAAGCTGAAAACACATCCAGTGCTTTCAGCAATCTTTAAAAAATGTATTGCTTGTTGCCCCTCACTACTTAATTAAAAGGAATGTCAGGAATTTTCTGAAAAGACAGTGGGTGAGTTGTCAAATGAAACAAAGACTGAAAATAATTTCCAAAAGAGAAGAAGTCTATGTAAATTTTATTACCCATCCCCTTCTATACTAAACCACAGCTATGATAATTTTAAATGATTTTTCTATGGCATTTTAAAATGAAATGTGATTCTCTTGTTCATTCTCTGGCAATATGCCCTGAAATATTCCATTAAGTGTTTTCAATTACGTGCCAGTCCCAATAGGATCTCAGTAAGAGGTTTTAAAAAGATATCTTATCTAGTATATTATCTAATGTAGTTTGAATTATATCAATGTTGCAACAAATAAAAATAAATCAAGTAAAACAAAAAGGATCTTGTAGCTTTGAATCAACAGACTCAGTAGAAGCTGAGGAGATACACATATGTTCTCTTCTTCTTAAATAAGAGTTTCAGAACTTGGCACAAGAGTAAGTTTTCTTATCTCATTTTATCTCATTTCCATAACCTTGTATCAAAGTTTATTCTAGGAATTAAAAAGAAAATGAAACCTAAACTATATAAATATTATTTCTGAAAGTCTAGATGAGTATATTTCTGAAACGTATGGAGGTATATTATCTTCATTACGACACAAATTACTGCTCCAAGGCTGAGTTGGAAGTGGCTGCTGAGACACATAACTAAGAGGATGCTTGAGTGTTTGGCCTTCCCTTGTAACACCAGAGTAGAAGGATGTGCACATGTGTGTGTGCCCATGTGTGCACATGCTAATGTGCTGGTCACTAGTGTGTCACCAAAACAAGCTGATCATGTTCCTTGCTCTAGATAACTAATTGGACAAGTTTATCCCATTCCTACAAATGCTTGAGCATATACTCCATCCTACTGACATGAAGTCTCATATTTCAGCAAAGGAAACCTCTTTATCAATGTAAACTGTTTTTTCTTCTTCTTCCAAACTGCTCATGAAAACCACAGTATTTAGTTTGACCAGGTGTGGTTCCACTGATGTCTGGAATGGAAGTGCGGAAGAGCTCATATAATGTCATATGGCATTACTTCTTTTCTCTCAGTTGATGACTTGAACATAAAGCATCAGTAAGTATTCCCCTCAGTATTCTTATTTTTAAATTCCCATAGTAATCTTGCTTAGGAATGGTGGGAACAAACAAGCCAATTCATTCTGAGATGAGACTTAATTGCTTGTAAGTATAACTGGTGATATGGAGCTGCTAGGAATGTTGACTGTACATTCATTTCCTGGAGCTATGACTTTTGTCTGTATCAGGGTCTTAGAATCAGTTTCTCTGTCTTTCTCATAGACTGATTGTCATCCTTCAAAGCCCATCCTAACAACCCTCTGTCCTGGGAGCCCCTTAGCCTTCACACTGAGAAGCTGTGAAAAACCATCATTGTTTTCATATTTGATGACAGGCTAGTTGTTGGGAAATGAAGGTAAAGAAAGGAGAACTCCATCACTGTCCAATTTGCTTTGTTGCAAGCTTCTTAGCTTTGTGTCGTATTTTAACAAAGATTTATAACATGCTGACTGGCAAAGGCCCCAGGGTTGCTGGAAGTAAAGGATGGGGGAGGGGAACAAAAGCTGCTAATAAAAATGTAACATTAAATTATGGTAATTAGCATGAAATGTGAAGATTTTTATAAATTGCTTATCTGTTTTAATTATTCTTGAGATGTCTGTAATATTAATGCACGGATAAAGAATAGTTAATTGGAAAATAAATGAGACATCTAAATGTATTTTTCCACTCTGTGTATATAAAGGAGAGCCTGAATATTAAATCTTGAACTTCTAAATTCTTTTTTTTTAATATTGCAGAAAAGTACAAATTAATCAAACATTTAGTATATAAAACAAACCTTGACAAATCCCAATTTTGATGGATTAACCAGCGAAGAAGTCCTAATACTGAGGAACCAGGACAGTTTGTTTCAATTTTTTTAAACAATTCCTTTGTCACCACCATCACCAGCAAAATCTAAGTTTTCTCTAAGTGACAATTCCTTTATTTTTTTACACCTTCCACAGACGTGATTCTGCCATAAAGACAACAGCATGTGTCAGACGTGAACAAAATGACTATAGGAAGACAGTGATTTTCCATTAAGTTTTCTTGTGAGCTACTACAAAGGCAAACTATAGGTGTGTCCCTGCTGTTTGCATATATTAGTGTGTTATGTACATACATGCATACCTCATCTTTGAGGAATAAATGCAAAAACAATTAATCGTGTGGGCAACCAAAGAGATGAAATTGAAAAAATATGAGGAGAATAAAACCTGAGAAATGTAGAAGATATAGAGATAAATATCTTTAAATCAAAAGTAGGACTTAAAGTTTCTGGTCTGCTGCAGTTTCATGTTTATTAAAAGGATTTATCTGGAAATCATCAAGACTGAAGTCACTAGCTGTTCATTTCTCCTCCATTTATCTTATTGATTTCCAAGTTATGGGGATTACAAAATCCAGTCATGCAAACCCCCCTCCAAAGTGTTTTGCAGACTCCATGAAAAATACATTTGGCAAAAAAAAACCAGTCCACTCTTCCTTCTCTCCGATTCCAACCCTTGCTCTCTCCAATTTTTTTGCACCATAATGAACCTACAGCTAATGTTAATCAGGCAATATCCCTCTCACATAAACGTGATTATTTCTTTGGTGAACTTCTTTCTTTTTTGTTTGTTTGTTTGTTTGGTTTGGTTTTTTGTTTTTGTTTTTGTTGATTTTTTGCTGGATTTTTGTTGTGTTTTTTGTTTGTTTGGTTTGGTTTTTTGGTTTTGTTTTTGCTTTCCTGGTCAGAACTGGGAGGGTAATACAGAGAAAATCCTCAGAAAAACTGAGGGATTAACACCTAAATAATGTGTATGCTGACATATGTAGAGTCTATTAACTGCAGGACACATAATTGCCAATCACTCAAGTGCAAGCTTTGCTTTCTGACTGACATATTCCTAAATTACATTTGAGAAAATCGTTATCTTTCATGGGTCATTTCCAAGAAGCCGCCCCGTCACTGGTCTTAAAACAATCAGTTATACATACCATATATGTATAGGTACTGTATTTTGATCCAGTGGTTTGATACTGGTTAATGTTAAAATGTGTTTCTCCTGTGTTTCCCTGTTTATGTCCTAGTTGTAACATGAACAGTTACCTTCAGTGAGACTGAAGTAGACTGCCTTCAACATGCCTTGCTTATTTGAGGCCAAATACACCAATACAGATGTTTCCTTCTTGACACTAGCATGAGTTTACAATGGTTTTACCCCCATTTCACACCGAGAGTGGCCCCATGGTCAGTGCCAGGGTGGCCCCAAGGCCAGGAGCAGCCACACAACCCCCACAGCTCCAGACCAGGAGTGGCCACATGGCTGGGATTGGAGAGGCTGAGGCAGTGCCATACAGCCGTGGCCACCTTGGTATGGCTTGCCATGAACTTTATTTGCCATTTTGAGCCAGCTTTGCTGCAGACAGAAGGACAAAAACAGGGACAGCTTTTCTTGATTTCAGCACCCTAGCAGAGCCAAGCCAGCATGGCTCACAGAGTACTGGCAGAGACCACGTGGCCAACAGAGAGGCATAGGGAGCCATGTTTCTGGTGCAAAGCTTGGACCAAATTAACCTTTCAGCATTGCAAGACCCTATAAAAACTGTTTCAGTCAATGATAAAACTTGACTCTGAGGTCAATGAAGAAGAAGTTTAATTCTAGATGAGGGGATTGAAGATATGCTTTGAGTTTAGATTAAGATTCTTTTGTAAGGCTATGGTAAAGATATATATTTGATATATCAGACTTTGTTTTTTTTCCCCTGTGACTCATAGAAATGCATTGGGGGAATGTAGCATTTAGTGCAACTGTGAGCTGAAACACTAGTATTTGAAGAAAATAGATATTGCTATGATCCAATGAGAAACTTGAACAAAGAGAAATGAGAGAGATGAGAAAATTTACCTTAGAGATAGTAGTAAAAACCTCTTTTTCCAGAGATAGACAAAGAAAACTGTCTTATACTAAAACAGCTCATCCATAAAATAGCACCCCAAAAAGTTCATATGGTCTATGAAAGCAGCTGTGTGAAAGCTGCAAGACATGGGAAGGACTTTAACATTGCAAACAGATTTTTGTTTTCCGGGCAGCTGATTTGTTGTGACATTAAAACCACAAGAAAACTGTTTTCTTGTGGAAAAGTCTCCATAGCATAGCAAAAGAAACTCTTTTTCCTATGTGAACTGAAAAAAGACTATTTTAGAGATAGTAACTGACTGAAAGTCTTTTTATCTTTACATTGTCAGTGAGAAAGAAGTATTCAGAAAGTTTATTCTAATTTTCTTATGATTTTTTCCCCTTTAATTCTGTTAATAAAGTTTTCTTGATATGCTTTCAAGTTTAGACCTGCTTTGTTTTTTCCTTTTAATCCTATCTCACAGCAGAAAATAAACCTATGATATTGATTGGTGCATTAGCTGGGAAACCAAATTAACCGTGACAGCTGGTAAAAAGAGTTACGAGTACTAAGCCCATTTCCTTAAAGGATCTTCACTTACCTTCACTTTCCAGTGCTATATGAAACGGGCCACTTTACATTCCAGGTAAAGTACAATAAAGCTCCACATCTTATAGGGGACTCAGAAATTATATGGAGTGAACATATCTCCTTCCAGTTTTCTGCTACCTGTCTGCTTGGATACCTCTTGAGGGTGAGATACAAGTGTGACTGGAGCCCCATGACAGAAATGTAGTTTGATTCATGGCAAGGGGCTGCCTCAGACACCTGGGAACCCATTTGGTAAGGTCTGTAGGTGAAAAGACGTGATACAAGACCTTCTGTTCGAACTTCTCCTCTGAGCTGACTTTTGTGTAGGAATAGACCAGACCAATAAACGATGCCCACAAAAATCCCATCTGCACCTCGTTTCGACCCGTGGATGGAACCAAAAAATGGAGGCAATACGGCTTCTCCCAGTCCATTTGACACTAGGACTCAGAAAGTGGGCGGTGATCAAGGCAGCAGGGCAGAAGGAGAACCCTCATCTGTGGTAGATCTGTATGCTGAACACATCCATACGCACCATTTTTCTGACAGATGAATGTGGTTTAATAGACAGTGCAAAAAGGAAGATGCTGTATATACAGAACTAATACAGTAGGGGAGACACATTTTAAATATTACTATTAATTATACACAAAGCATCTGAGCAAGAAAACAAAATTAAGATTGCAATTTAATGAAATAGTGAGAAATGCATTACCTAGCTAGATATTTGAATAAAAAATGCAAATAAGTAAGAGATTTGAGCAGTGGCTTATGAAAGTCTATTCTTCCTTTTTTCCATGTGGCTACTTTTGACTTGCCTGTCTGCTTTTTTTCAGGGTTAGCCTAATTATTTTTTATCCCCAAGTGTAAAATATTGTAAATGCACATAGAGGATGCAGCACAAACCATGTGTGTATGTTTGCTTGTGCATAGAAATGTACATGAATTCACTCACATATACATATGTATGAACTCTTTATTTTCGTGTTTATGTAGATACATATACACATGCGCTCAGTATATCCAATATCTTAAGCCACTCGAGATTTAATTTAAGCACACATATTTTCCAGAATGATTCCTTCAGCTATCAGCCACAGCAGTAAGCCTTCCTCTCCCTGCACTGTTCTGATAAAGCTGCCCTGCCATCACTGACCTGAAATCTCAGCAAGCTGATGGGTAGATCTTGTTTCAGATATGCATTTTGATGAGCCTTCAGTACAAATCCAATCTGGGTTGCAAGCTAGCTGATGCATGGCTGGCCTTCTGTTCCTTATTTAACAGAACCATATTTTCCTCATTCTATATACTGAATTCTGTTTAAGGATCTCTGTTCAGACTAAATTTGAAAACAAAATACACTTCAGCTGATATGAGGAATCTGTACACAAGAGCAAGTTAAAAGAGAGAGCGGCACACGTTTTCGGCCATAATTTAGTACACAGATGGTAACGATAGGAGGTGTTGGTTGCAAGAAATGAATTGTTCAGGAAGATTCGCACAGCTGAATTTTGATTTTCTTTCCAGCAGACCTCCTCACTTGGTATTGTTTATGCAAATATACCCTCTTTTCAAAAAGTGTCTGGCTTCAGAAAAGGCCTGGCAGTGGAGCACAAAAGCGAAGTTGTACAGCAGCTACCAGACCTGAAAAGACAGGCTGAATGGAGCAATGGATGCAATATGCAGTCGGCCAGACAAACAGAAGAACCATTCTTTTCTGGGTACCAATGGTGTGTGGAAAAGGCAGCCTGTCCCAGAGGGAGGAAGAAAAGGCCTTGAGATGAGGGTAACTGCCCTGATCCTATAGAAAAAAATAAAAGGCTAAAGGGACCAGAGCCAAGCATTATAGATGCAACTACGGTTAAGACATAAAACTGCTTTAACCCACTTTTAGGACCTCTTGTGGCACTGCTAACTTTGCCAAGAGAAATTAATTGGAAATTTATGTTGCTTGTAAGTAGGAAGTATGACAATGAAAAAAGTAGAACAAATCTTTACAAGACAGTAACTTTCTAACCCCTAGGAAAGAATGAAGACATTTTCTTTTTGCTGTTAGCTTTAGCAGATAAGTGCACTGGAAAATATTTTTCTAACAGCAAAAATTTAGCTGAGATGAATTCTCTGTACAGAACTGCAAATACATACTGTCACATATGGGCAGAGAGAGTTAGTGAGCACTAATACAAGGATGTTGCATTGCACAATATACACATAATAAGAAATACTGTTTTTTTGATGCAATATAAGCATATATATGCACTTTTCACATGTTGTAATCTGAAAGCTTGGTTTAACTCAACCATCATATAGTGAAAAATCATTTGGTTATATATGACACTACACTGTAACTTCAGCATTACCATCTTATTTGATAAAAACACTCTTGTGAGTGTCCACTGTCTTTGTATATCTCCTTAAATACTTGAGATAATACTTTACAGCACATACTTTCCACCAAGCTTTTAAGCAAAAATATGTTCATTTTCTAATGGATTCACATTTTGTATATTTTTTCAAGTGCTGTATATAAGTACAGCAGGTATGTTTAGCACACAAAACACATACAACCTCAAAAACTTTCAGTGTCATATTGTATGCCAGCTGCAAATTCATCTGCAGTTTCACTTATGTGTTTTGTTTGGTATTTTCAAAGGGTTTCATATGTTATGAAGAAACCATCAGATCTGTTAAGCGAATTTTTTTTATCAGGTCATCCCTATATTTAATATATGAATAATGTATTTTTAATTTCAGCATTTCTGGATGCTTGTCTTTTAAATGAAAGAGCAAGTCTAGAATAGTTGTTTTACAGGACAGTCAGAGATGGCATGAACAGTACAGAGAAAGCATCTTGAATTGCAGTACTGCAAAATCTGGTCATTAATTCAACCTTATATCTTATTCTTTTTATGCCAGCAAATCTGAAAACAGAGTACAAGAGAGAATGGCATCATCTGCATTTCAGTGGCCTGCCTTCCATATAAAAGCTATCTTCTTATCTCTCCTTTTTGTCCCCCTACAAGAAGTGTAGCAGAGACAAGGCTTTTTTTGGAGGGTTTTGGTGTTAGAGTGAAGGGTTATTTGCCATCTGCCATCACCTTGTAGTTTGCATATCAATAAAAAAAATTAATAAACTAATTTCAAGCATATATGATACAGTTAATGTGGAAGGTCCATTGTTAGGGGAGAAATAGTATATTCTTATCAGTGGCTTTAAACAGCTATTCATCATTTCTAAAGGGCAATTATTTGGAATCTATTAAGCTAGAATTCATAATACCCCTGCATACTGAATTTTAAATAGAAATCTGTATTTAGATGAAGGAATACATTAGTATAAGTCATTAGAACACTGAAAATCTATGACTTGTTCATTTTTCACTTACTTCTTTTTTTTTTCTCTTTTTTTTTTCAGAGAATATGAAGTGTCAATGATCTGAACATTTAAAGAAAACATCCTAGTGCATCCTTTTTTGGGAATGTTTGGATAACAGCATATTTAACCCTATATTCACTTTTTCTCAGATGTTGCAAATTACTGCTGAGAAAATAAACCATCCAAGGAAAAATATTTCAGTAAGCAAAGAGAAGATAAAAAGCTAGCTAGCTACCCAGAGAGATAGATGGTTGCATCTATATCTAGCTGCTGGGTGGCTAGATAAAGGACTTGGTTTCAAAATGTTTCTTTGAGATAGGAAGAAAAACCATCAATGGGTGAGGGACAGATATTTCTTGTGAAATTTTTTCTAGTGGGTATCTCATCTTATTGTGCTGGTTATGCAAAATTGTTTTTACAAAGCGGATTATCAATGAATAAAAAAATATTACTAAAGAAATAGAATAGAAATTGATTACAAGAATGGAGAATAGAAACTGCTTATCACCTCAGTAAATGGTAATGAATCTTCTACCAGGAGGCTCACAAACAAGTACAGCAAGGGAAAAATCTGTGTCCCAGTAGAAATAAATAGATAAGCTAAAAATGACCATCTCATACTGCACATATTTTACAGTACGTCTGGTTTAAAGATAAGAAAACACAGCATAGAGGTAACTTACATCTGCTTTGGAACTGATGAGCACCATTTACTCCAGCAAATGCACTGTTAAACATCACAAGGAGCTGTTCAACTTGCACGTGCACACCTGGTGTTGGTGCACAAGCACACACGAGTGTGCACGAACCCATCTTTACACCAAGAAATCCCCTATCAAAAGGCTCTGTCTACTGGACTGGATATATAGTAAGCAATTGACCAATGACATGAGAATATGAGCTTCATATCTGCTGCTTTCTAGGGTCCTGTGACTGGTTAGCATGGAGCCACAGTAAAATGACTGTATGGAAGGGAATGCCATGCTTTGCCCTGATGCTTTCTTATGCAAGGATGATGTTAACATTCTGTTTCTGTAGAAATAGAAAGAAATTACATGCAAACAGGGAGGTATTACATAGGATTTCTGGGCTCCTTGTTGCAACACTGTGGATGGGTGGAGAGGACAGATGTTGTATATTTCAATGCCACGGGTGGGCACCAACCTCTGCAGACCTCCCACAAGGAGGGCGCAGCTTCCCCACAGGACCAAACAACTGCAAGCCCTGGGGACCATTTTAGTGCAGAGAGTGGGATGGGCTGAAACTGAGGAAAACATTTTATTTTCCCTGAGAAAACCAAGCAGTTAATTTATTACAAAATTGTTTTTTTATTGCCTTGTTAATATAACTCTTCATTATGGCTTTAGAGAGGCAGACTTGATACTTGGCCTCTGTGGTTTTGGGTTGGGCAGAGGATGCTAGACACTCTTAAGCAAGAATGCATTTTTGTTGCAAAGAACTTTCCTAAACTGATTTTCTGTGCTGTAGTCTGTGTTCCTTCTCACCATAGGAGGCAGAAGACCACAGATGTATGATTTGTATGTGCAAAACTCTGTTAGCAGTCTTGCTGGAGCATTCATAAACTAGACTTCAGATAAACTAGATTTCACTAAGTTGAACTCCCACAGCTGGGTTTGTGCTAGGTTTGGCCACCTGCTCCCCCATTTGTAATGTCATTTCTGATGCTTACATGCTCACATGATGAAAGATATGGCTTGTATACATGAGAAACTGCCACGAATGTGGCAGAAATGGGTCCTAGAAGTATTTTATGAGACGTGATCTAGCTGACATGGTTTAACAACTTTAGAACTTTTACAGTTTGATCACTCTAGTGGGCAGATATGGATTAATAATCATGGTAAACTCAAAATAATCTGACTACACCTAAATTACAACAAAATAAATTCAGATTTATATTTATTATATAATCTATTTCCCGTAATTAAGAGAAAATACACAGAAACAGTTGGCCCGTGATTCCTTTCTCCTTGTGCGATCCCACTTCAGAACAGACGTGTTTTAGGTGATATGTGATAACAGAGAAGCTCAAGAAGCTTGTTTGGATATATGTGTATAATTTAAACCTGATGCAAAATCCCTACTTAATTTTCAGCATGGCTTCTTTGGGCATCTCCTAACTCGCTGACAGGAAGTCAATTCTAAATAATGTCAAGTTAATCCAAAACATATTTTTTGGCACAGCAGCAGATGCTGCAGTTCGAAAAAATGGAGTTTTAGTTAAACAGAAAGAAAGAGAAAGAAGCTTTAGAGAGGTCTTTGGTCCAACTGACTTCTCTAGGAGGCAAGCAACAAGATATTGAATAAGATGATTAAATTGTTGTGAGTGAAAAACTACTGAAAGAGCTGCATGCTCCTGTAAAAGCAGAAAAGTACATGTTCAACATGAGAGCACAAGGAAGATCTTTGTCTAAATGGAATTATTAATGTGGCTTATAATTAGGCCTGTGCACAAGAAGCACTCATAAAATTTGGTGTAGAGTGCTTATCCCTTTACAAAATCAAACCTGGCATGAGTGACTCGATACCAGGTCATTATCATTAGCTCTCAGTCCCAATTATGAAACTTATACAGAAAACAGTTTGGATTGCAAAAGGATTTACTCTCATATTTTAAATACAAGCTTGAAACACATCCAAAAAGTCATTAATATTCTCCATAAATTGTCATCTTGTTAAGTTTAATACATTAATGACTCCTCTGTCTTGTGCAGTGTTCTACATCTCAGAGAGAACATCACCACAGAACCATCTTACCCTGTCAGTGATACAAGCTGAGGAATGAATTGTTACTGACTCTCAGTTTCGGAATCAGGAGAGTATATGCCGAGCAAGTGAAAACACAGAAGTAAAATGACATGCCATGGCTTTGTGGATACGCAGCAACAAGAAATCACAGCTTAAGAGACACGAGTAAGCTGGTGAATGGACAGAGTCCTGTGCTCACTCATGATTTGCCTGAAGATCAAGGATCTAAATACACCTGATCTAGCACAAAAAATGATCAAATAGTCAACAGAATTTGAACACCAGAAAAAAAATTAAGTAATGTCTCTATAGCAAAAAGGTGCTCCAGAAAGTAAAAGCCACATCCACTTGTACTTGAGTGCTAAAAAGTCAAAAGAATGGCTTCCCAGTAGCAGAAGATAATAAAATAGGAGTATATTTTCTCCCTTCCTATATATTTTTATTCCAGCTTCAGCTAAATTTATGCATTCAATTTTTTTCCCCAGAGAAATAAGTCGTCTTAGTTATGACACAGTTGAGAGATATTGGTTTTCTCTGCACTTTACCTGATTTCATACAAGAATCTCTGCTCATACAAGATCACACAATGCAAGGGGATGGTGAGTGACTGATGCTGTTCCCTACCAACAGCAGAATCTGTAGCAGGTATACTGTGCAGAAAAGGTACTCGCTTCTTTCCCTTCCCGGGATTATATTTCTAGAGAGTTCCTTGACAGGTTTATATGTGCAGAAGAGATGTAAAACTCCAGCTGAATATAGGGAAACACCAAGTTTTGCTAGGCAATCCTCTGCTTCCCTTCTTCTCTAAACCTGACAAGCCTGACAGGCTTCATTCTTACTGTGCTATCTCTCAAACTCTTGTAAAGAGAAGAAGTCATGTCATAATTAACACAAGAGATAATTGAAAATATTATTGATTTCTTAAATAGGAGTATAAACTGCTGTTGAAATATTTTTAGTGCCTGGATATTTATTGTTGTATAGTCATAATCAGCTGTTTTTGATTGAGTGTAAGAAAAACATTAGAAATCTTCCTGAAATTTACAGTGAAGAGTATGATTCAGCATAGAGTTTTTCTCTGCTCATGGCATTTTAATAAGCAACCATATATTATTGCTGGAGTGCATATTGGCATTTACTATTTGCCACTGTAAAGACATTTTGCAGAATAGTGAAGGTTATTTACCTCTAAACTTTTGGGTTTCTTATGGAAATCCTTTAATCTTTTGGGGGGATTGTTGGAAAGATTACTCTGTACATTTTCTTTTTGTTGAAAATTGTTATATATTTGTCAGGGAAAAATAAAACAAAACAATCACCAACAAAGAATAACAAACTTTTGGTAACAAGAATTACTCCTCTATTCAAATGAATTTACCTATGGATATTGGATATTGACATTATTATTATTATTACATTGGAAGGAACATACCACTACTGGCTTAATTAGTGAAAATGTGCTCATGTTCCTCTTATGGAAGGCAATACTCAGGTAATTGTGTCAGTAACTGATACCAGTGTGATTTTTGCAAGTATCTTCACAAAGAGATGAACTAGGATGATATTCTGTGGTAAAAAATACCTTCTTTCCTGTCTGACATTAGAGACTTCATTTTACATCCTTTGACTGAAAATGGATGACTGTGCTATGTTTTCCAGATAACAAATATTTACATCATTTTATTATGCTAAACCCTGCATTCAAATAATCTTGTCAAATGGTTCATCAGCACAGTAGGTCCAGTGTATTTGACTTGCACTGTTCTGAATGGGAATGAGCATATTTTTTCCATAGGATATGCCATGGTGCGTTGCATATGTTGTAGATAAACCAGAATTTTTTTTCCCCAGGAGCTCCTGGGATCTATTTTTCCCCTAGGAAGTCCCAGATGGAAATCTGGGGGCTCAATCTCTTATTAATAGAGGACAATTCATAGCAACTGTGTGGCCACTTCTTTCAAATTCAATTTCATGGCACCAGTCCAAAGGAACTTCTTCCCTTGTTAAAGACCAGACTGGATAGTTTGTGTGGTCACTGAAATGTGGATAAAGAAAATCATCCTTTCGGAAACTGAAGCAAAGGTTGGGGTTGGATCAATGTCATTTTAAACACTGGCAGAAAGATATATAATCAAAATTTCTATTTAGCAGAATGGATCATGCTAGTATCAATAGATAAACACCATCTTGGTCTATTTCATTACCATGGAATTCTTCATTTTCAAGGGATTTCGTACTTTTATGTGCTTTCTCAAAAGAAGGTGAATAAAGTTTTCAAGTAGCAACTGTAGTCATTAAAAAGAAAGAAGGAAGAAGGGCAAACCATTCCTTACATTATATATGAAAACAAAGAGTTTTGACTTATTACTTATTACTTAGGAGACACTTGAAATTTTCATGAAAAGCTGTTTGAAAATACAACAAAAGATAGCAGATAAAAATCCCACATTATCACTAATATGATAATATAAAATTCAGCATGCAGCATGCACTACAGATAGTCATGGTTTATTATTACAGTGAATTAATAACATTGTCACAATGGATAACATCACATAGTCTGGCTATTTGAGTGATAAGAAGTCCACTAGGGGTTTTACAGTAAGACAACAGATTTAAAATTTAAAAAAACCAAAAAACAAACAAGCAAAAAACCTCCAAATCAACAAACAAACCAACTAAACAAATAAAACCAACAACCATCAAACCAGAAAAACCAAATCCACCCCTGTCAAGTTAAATTCTTTCTTGAGTGGAAAGCAGTGCAAGCCCGGCAGCAGTAGGAGTGCCCAGACTGCAGTGCTTGTTTGTAGGAGATACACGCTTGGCACGCACACCCAAGTGCATTTTAATCTTGCTACCTGCATTTAGGGTGCATACTAAAAAACAAAGTAGTCACCTTCTCTGCACTTGATATTTTCAGCAGAAGTTATTGCACTACCTGGTACAATATCTACTCCATCCTGATTAAATTAAAATACACAGCACCACTCCTTATGCTCTATCTTCTCATTGGTACCTATGGAACATACCACGATTTGGTTTGACTTCCCTCCACAGCTCCAAAACAGACTTTGCAAATCTTTGTCTACAATAATGGACACCATTTTTCAAAGATAAAGATATTTTATAAATAATATAAAAAATATTGTTCTTAAAGGAATAACCTAGATTCCTCTTCACCACTTACAGATTGGTGAGATAAGCTTTGTTAATTTAAGTGAGTTTAGACAACTAAGGGACTCATAATCTCCCAGATTTGTAGTGTTCATGGATTCTTCTGGGAGAAAAAGGATTTTTCACTTTCTTCTAAGGAAACAAAAAAAGAAAAAGAATGAAAAAAATTAACTTTTCTGGTAAACTGCTTATTGAAATTAAACTTTAGTTACTACTTTAGGAAGATGAGAAGGACTTAAACTAATATACTTATTCCTTAAGAGTAATACTTGGCATTGTCATTATATTAGTAGTTATAAACACTTTCAAGCAATAACAAATTTGTTCAACATTACAACAATGAATTCAGTATAATATTGCTGTACACAAAGGCTTCCTAGGGGGATTATAGTTCTTGTCTGTTGATTTGACTTTCACATACACTAAAATATGGAAAATACTGGAATACACTTGACCCCCAGATAGGAGTGAGAAATTCAGGACTGGTACAGTTCTAGGTGGCACGTAAACTGGATTTAAAGTTAGAATTCATCTACAAATCCCACATGCTAAAATAACAAAAGAAAAAAGTGCGATGGAATGCTACTATGATATCATTATGGTTTTGCCATAGAGGCTGTGGAATCTCCATCCTTGTATAACTTCAAATCTCATCTGAGCTGAGCGACCTACTCCAATTTTAAAGGCTGCCCTGCAAGAGCAGGGGGCTGGACTGGCTGATATTGGGAGTTGCCTTCCATCTTCATTTATCCTATTATTCACTGAGCACTTAACCCAATATAATATTAAGGAACAATTGTAAACTCAGTATCTAAATCTACAATATAAAATAACTGAAAACATCCAATTCTGTAGATAATGAAATACAGTATCTCATTAAAAATTTTGTAATCATAGAACCATTTTGATGCATTGAAGTGGATAAGGAGTAACATCGGTTTACACATTTCTAAAAGAGAACTCATTGTTCTCATTGACAGAAAATATTTCAACAAAACTTTCTAAACCACATATACCAATCTTCTCCTTTTTCTATAATAGTCCTCAAAATTGTTTTTTCTGTCAGATTCAGAGGTATTCTTTCCTGAACCTTAGGCCTCTAATTCACACCATTTTTTATTAAGTCTGAATTTGATCCAATATTACATAGGCTACTTTACAACATACATTCTTTTTTACTTTTACAAGTAAATGAAATGTGTCCCTTTCCCCATGAAACCTATGAATTATTAATTTCTCATCATTTTGTTTCTTTGCAGAAAACTTCATGAAAAAAATTTAGATTCTATGAATATCTTGACTTAATTGCATTAAAAACCACTATTGGTCTAGGTAATAGAATATGCAATACTGAATTAAGAATATTCCCTATAGAAATAATTTGCTTTCACTGCACTGAAGAAGAAACAAAAACATTAAGCCTCTTTACTGACAAAGGTGCTTGCCATCTCCAAAGACAATTTTTTATTAATGATTTTCAAACTCTGACTCAGATTGCCACTTCCCTTTTATGTTCTTTAGTAAATTACACATTATTTTTCTTTTCATAAGCATCAGAATATTTTCATAGATGCTTAGGCATTTTATTATATCCACATGAAATTATATGGCCATTAAAGATTGTCAAAGAATGTAAACAAGTTGAGAAAACAAATCCCATATAATCCCAAACCATGGGGGAAATACGGTAGATTTTTGAATTCTGGATTTACCTTTTGTTCTGTGTGCACAGCACATGGGACACACTGGATACAGCCACAAATGAAATATTTGTATTAGAGCTGACTCCTTATGCAAAAATCATGAAAATCACAAGCTGTAATATTGGTTTACACATTGCTAAAAGAGAACTCACTGTTCTCATTGACAGAAAATATTTCAACAAAACTTTCTAAAACACATCTTTCTACTGATTTACTTGTTTATGTATTTCAAGACTTTTTCACTGAAGCCTTATCATAAGTCTGTCCATAAGCCCTGATGATCCTGAGAAACACTTAATTGTACTTTTCCAAGCTGTCATACAACATTCATAATATTGTATATTTTATTATTATTATTAATAATAATAATAGTAGTAGTAGTAGTAGTAGCATAGTAATGCTCAGAAAAAACAGCTTTGTATTTTGGTAGCAAAAAATTTTTCTGCAGTCTGATTTTTAATGAAAATATTCTTCAAGAAGAAATACTGACCATCCCAAGCAGGACAGGTAAACCTTACATAAATGAAAGGAAGTAAACAGCTGCTGCAGTCTTTCTTTTTTCCTTTCATCACATATATGACTGCTATCAGGCACAGAGTGCTTCTGTTAACTGATTGGCTGAGAAGGCAATCAAATATCTACCTGGTCTTCAAGGTATGATGGTGTTTAACATGAAGGCAAGTCCATACCAAGAAAAATCACATATTATATGGGGAATTTGAGAGCAACACATGCTGTTACAGCTTACACATACTGTTACAGGATACTCTTACTAATTACAGTAAAAACCATTAATGTGGCTTGCATGTAAATATTTTAGTAGCTGACGTCTTGAAATGAAGTTCAGAAGAAGTGCTTGGACAACACTCTCATGCACAAGATGTGATTCTTGGGGCTGTCCTGTGCAGGGCCAGGAGTTGGATTTTGATGTTTCTTGTGGCACCCTTCCAACTCAGAATGTTGCGTGATTCTGTGGAGTAGGCAACACTTCCACTCATGCCTGTCAATGAGACTCCATGTACAGCTATTTCATGGTCGACTCCAACATACCCAAAAAATGTGGTTTTATATTTTAAAAGTGGAGGCAGAATTTCTAGTTGTGCTCAGCTCTGCCTGTTGTGTTTCTGAGTCTCAAGCTTCTCTATGCTCTTAGGACCCTTTCTAGTTCTGTCCCTGTCGTAGAGTCCCAAATTTGGAGTGATTCCTCTTGTTGGTGCTTCAGATTCCTAGGGCATCTCCAGGACATCTGGGTGCATCTACATGGCATGCAAGACTGGCTGGCTTTGGGATATTATCTACTCTTTAATCCATCAGTGGGCACCCCAGTAAGGGCTATTCAGAAGTTACAGCATTCCTTCAATATCTGCAAAGTGCTGACATCAACACACAAAATATAACAGACTCCTCTAAACCAAGATGTTACCAGAGAGATTGTGGAAGAATGTTATAAAAAAACATGATGAAAGCTGACAGGCAAGGAGGACCACATCATGCTCCAGACCATACCATCTTGAGTGGTACTTGAAAGTTGGTTAGAAATCTGACACACAGCTGCCAAGTTCAGTTTTGCTAGTTCCTGGTAGTCATGACTTAGCCCAGTGATAAAGCCACTGAAGTATGGCTGCTAGAGAACTGCTAATTTATGGATGTGGTCTTATGCCATTCCTTAAAAAGTAACTATTACTTCAAAGAGACACAACACTTTTGTTGCATTGTCCAGCCCCTGGAAATAGCAATGCCTTCACTGGAGAGCTCATTTCTCTTAGGTGCGGCACAGCCCGTTAGCTGCTTTGTCATGGCAGCAGGCTGTTTGTGATGGCCCTGTGCCCAGTGAAACTGCTCAGGAAACAGAATGACCACCTGCACTGGGTCTGTCCTTGAGACAACTATGCCTGGGGTCTGTCAGGGAGCCCTGCCTTTAATGCAGTCATTGAGGATATTATTCCATCTTTGCCTGCAACTAATGGTCATGGGCTCCCGTGCAACCTGCTCTAGGTGAAGCTCCCGTAACAGGGATTTGGAAAAGATGATCTCCAGAGGCCTCTTCTAACCCCAATCATGCAGAGACTATGTGATTCTGTGATACATGCTGTCTGTCAGTTCCACAAATTAAACTTTGTAGTGTGAGAATCACCACCTCCCCTGCTGTCAGTGGGTCCTATTTGCATGTGACCTGACAAGCATTAATCCAAGATATTCTTCCAATGTATAATCAACTCCTGGTGGATTTAGGCAGCTCAGAATTTGTTTCCAATTCTTTTAAGGTTGCTTTCACAATAGATAATGTCCACTGACAATCAGTTACGTGTCACAAAACAAGCAGTGCCTGTGAGAACGATGATAAAACACCCAGTGAGAACACCTAGGAAAGCAGTCACTTTGGAAACGTGTCCTGCAGATCAGCTCTAAAACTCTGTGTGCTGTTAGCTAATATGTTTATACATGCATATACATCTGTAAATACAAATTCTTCTATTCATACACATTGGCTGTGGTTTCATTTGCCTTTGCCCTGCCTCATATAATAAATAATAAATCATTGGTTCTCTAAGGCTTGATAAAATCTCACTGTCAGATTCATTCACATAAACCACTAAGCATCTCACCTTTTAAAATTCTTAACTGATGTCTATTTTTACTTTTTTTTTTTTTTTTTATACTAACAAACTGACTGGGTACCGAGGAGAGAGAGAGAGGCAGAAGCTGATGTGGATCAGCCATTTTGCTGTTTGCCTGTCAGAGGGCTTAGACATGAGAACTGAGACCCTGGAGACTCCTCGTGCCTGCTGCAGCAAGCACTAAAGGATGAGGAGGAAAGAAAGGAAGCAAAGATGGAATGATAAATTAGTCCAGGGGAAAAAACAAAAGGGAAGACCAATAAGAGAGGGGGCGAAAGGGAAAGGAGAAAAGATGGCAAATAACAATGTGAGGTCAAATTGTTATAATACAAAACAAAACACTTATGGCCTTACGGTGCAGAAAGAGTTTGAATTAAATTTTCCAGATCTATTTAATTTTTTTATTGCTTTAAGTGTTGGAAAATTGAAACCCCACTTCTTGGTATTTAAACTTACTTTTCATTTACTATAATCTTTATAGCAAGTATACCATATAAACACAGCGTTAGCCTTCAAAAGTCTTGTCTACATCCTGACTGAACATTTCTAATTCCCTGGTTCAGACAGTTCAAGATATTGGTTTGTATGACCATTGTATAGTTAATTATATAGAAGAGGAAGCAGGTCAATCATAGTATCTGGAGAACTGAAATGCAGACTATGTCTTCAGTGACTTGCTCTATTTTTTATCTAACAGAATGTAGGGTTTTAATCAAACACAATGAATTATAAAAGCAAGTATAATCTATTCACTTACTATGGATAGAAGGAAACAACTTACCACCTTGCACAAATAGTATCTCAGATGGTATAATAGTAATACCTGTAAGGGAACCAAATTTTCATCATTTAAAAAAATATATTTTTTTCCTCTGAAAATATAGCTCTTGTCTTCAGCATTTATCTTTTAGCAGCTGTCTATTATCCAGTCACAACGTTCAATTTCATTGAAATATCTCCTAAATTGAATCATAAATGTGGGATATATCTGTAACATAATAGATAAGTGAGGTGTTACTCTAACGAGCTGGATATTCAGTTCCAGTCTTTGCCGACTGTTACATTTTTAAAAAGGAAAAGCAGTTCCCGCATAAAAGCACACTTTAACAAAATATTCTGAGCACCAGGTGTTCCCATGGCCTTCTAAACACTTTCTGTTCTGGACAACTTAGAGCCCTATCACAGTATACAGAATTTATCCTTGCTTCATGAATTGCTTTGGCAGAAGAGCACCCTGGAAATTTAACCTATGTTTTGTGACTCCAACCTCATCAAGAAACATGGCAATTGTTTCTGGCTTTCAAGTCTTAGATATTCAAATCAAAGAACACTCTAATCCATGAACTCATGAACACATGTTAGAGAATGATTTACAACTCCTCATGATTTTCCTAAATGCTGTGCAAATCTCTCCAGTACCAGAGCCATCTCTGAAGCCAAAGTATTTCTTTGTAATTGCCAAATTTAATCCAGTGAGCACAAAGACATATGCTTGGACACACATAGCATTACTCTTCCTTTTGGAGCTTCAGCATGCTTCTATTTGATTAGGAGGTTCTGGTGGGTAACATGGTAACTAAATGAAATGTTTTATCTTAAAAATTCTTCATTTGTTTTTCATTATGCCAGAAAAAAGTTAATTACAAAACTCTGCCGTATCTATAGCACATCCCTTGTTGCTAACATAATTGCACACTCTTCAGGTAACCTTCTGTATTTTCCACTGCTTTTGCAAGTGTTCCTCATCCTCAGAGTGATGCACAGAGGAAAATTTGGGTGCACAGTTGTGTTTCCTTCACTGTATCATGCTTGTAAATCCCTTTTATCAGCTAAAATAGGACTAAACATGGCGGAGAAATTATAAATGATGCAAAATTTATTGATAAATAAATTAATATTATTTTAGAGATTGGTGCACCTGAGGTCTGCAGCATGTTCATCTCCCTGAAAGCAAAGGTACAGCAAGGAATGAAAAACTCACACTGAGCAAAAGTTCTCACTGAGCAGTGCAATCGAAGAGCTGGGGCAGAGGAAGAAATGCAGTTGGAACATTATTTTTTTCCTCCTTCAATGCTGAATTTTAGTCTAGTCCCTAGACATAATTTCCATACACATACGTTCAGAAATATAAACCCCAGATGTGAAAAATTATACCCATGTAAACATATCAAAACAAAGAGGACATAGAGAACTGCTCTAAGCCAAGATGGCTAGTGAGAAACCGTACCTATGAAAAAATGCTTATTTTCATTTTTATTAGGAAGATGATATGAATAAATACTGCAAAATTTGAAATATACATCAAGTTGACTTTTTTTTATCAAAGAAGGCTGCTTTGTCTAAATCTTCAGGCTAACTGGACAAGCTAATACAGGAATATGGTTGTGACATGGCTTGTTCTCACTGCCAGCTCACTCTCCTGATTGTTGTCCTGCTGCTTCCTCACAGCATGATGCATCAGTGTTGGAGTCTAATCTTCAACAATTGCAAGCATCTATCCTTTAATAAGTGGGTTTCACAAAACCATTATTTTATGTAATGTTTCCACTAATCCTGGACATTAACTCACAGGCTTGTCTGACCTCTCTGTGCTTGATGAAGGCAAAATTTCAACCCCTATTTCTTTTCTAGGTATAAAATGACATGTATCTGAAGCTGTATCCCCTTAATGTAGGATGAGATGGGGGAAGAGAGAGGCCAATAATATGTCCACTGCTTCTTACATGTTACAAAGCACAGATCTTCAAAAGAACAAGTAACAAGGCTTAAATATGCTCCAGGGCATCTCTTAACCTCCACTTTAAATTCAGCCTTCTCCACTGCCTAGGGAACTGCTGAGGGAAAGCCAGGAGGTGGAAGTTATGTGAAAGTCAAGCACTTTTTCTTTCCCCCCCACCCCCCTCCCAGCTTCTTCCCTGCGAAAGGAGGCAGAAGCTGTGTGCAGTTGCTATTGTTCCTTTGTGCTGGGTTTCACCTCCTGTTTTCTTCCATCCCAGGGACTGCCTTAACAGCCTCCTGTGAAAAAAAGTCTTTAGGGCAAGCATCATCCCTCCAGCCAAATACCGTAAAGGAAATTCACCCTCCTAAGCCTAAGAGTCTGCTCCCACATCCTCTGATTAGTGGATTTACTGGCATAGTTAACCAGGTGAGATGGGTGAAGGACCAACACTGGGAAAACAGTTTGGGTTTTTGGTGTGGTACCATATCTGGGATGACAGGTCCCTTTCTAGGGTAAGTGTCATTACTCTAGCTGTTTTTAAAACGCTTCCTAGCTTTTCTTTAAGAGGGAGCACATCCAATTTGGGATCAGATTAGCATGGGTGAAAAGAATGCAGTTACACTTTTTTTCTAAAAATAAAATATATGTCCTTTATATTATCTTCGAGTTTAGTATAGGCCCAGTGGTCTGCTGATCCTTAACCCTTGAATTCCCAGTGGAGAATATAGAAAATTGTTTTCTTCAAAGAAAAGAGGTGGAGCTAGAGATTAATGCCACTGTTTAGTGAGGCAAATTCTACCAAGAGCCCAGATATGCTTCCCAGACTGGAAAACTGCAGCTGACAGAGTAATATTAAAGCAGTGCTTCAAAATTAAAAAAGTTTTGCTCTTTATAGTTGGTCTGCACAAAATCTGGCTTAATGCTGACATGTTTTGCAACAGAGCAAGATCTCATATATGGAGATGGAATTCCTCCTGCTCAGAGCACATTGTAGACTTGGGGCTTCTGTTATTGCATTCGTAGACATATTGGCTCCAGGCCTGCTCACCAGCATGGTAAAATGCCCAAGGTTTGCAGCAAGAGCAGAATTAGACCAACTGTAAGAGCTAGACACTCTCCCACCCCCACAAAAACAGCAGAACATATACCATGCAAAGTGCCAATAAAAAATACAAAACAATGATTAGCTTTCCACATAAACATTTCATCACATCCTTTCTCAACACCAATCATTGTGACAGTCCATGACAATATAAACGATGACATGTCTGAGGTGCTCTAATCCATCCAGCTTGTCAAGAAAAAACTCCTCCATAAAACCTCTAACCAAAACAAAACTCCACTATCCCACATATGTTACCAATGCTTTCTAAAAACAGCCATTCAACAATCTAGGCTCCATACCATGACTTCAGATTAAACCATATGTTCATTTAGAAAATGAAAAACTTCTGGGGCGAATGAGCCTTGGGGATGGAAATCATGATTTTCTACAGGAGAAACCTTGGGTGATCTGTATACCCATTGCACAAGCTGCTGGACAGTTATGATACTGTGCCATTAATGCTGGCTTCCTCATAAAGGTCCTCTGTTTGTAAAGAAGGGCTCAGTATGTGGACTGAGGGCTTGATTTTTTTCCATTTTGACATTATTTAAAAACAAGCTACGACATAATCAGTCTCAGAAACATTGTGGACATTGTGTGGAAAATCTCTGGCATTCCCAGCCTACAGCTCCCACCTTTCACCAAGGTCCAGACTAACCTTCCCTGTGAGAGGAGATGGTAGAAAGAAACCAAAAAATTTCTGAGCTCAGACAAAACTTTCTTATATTTAGTTCTTTAATAAATAGGTGTTATGAAATTGATGTGGAATTAGAAGGAGGGTAAATCAACAAACAATAATTAAAATGCTACAGAAGATTGGTCTCCACAGCTTCCCTCTTAACCATGCATACTTCAAGCCCCATAGGAGTTATCATAGGAACATTTCTCCTGCCACTCTGACTTCCACGAAATTCAAGCCAAGGCCAGATCCATAAAGCAAGACATCCAGGCTAGCACAGCATTTGGCTAGCTTTGGGGAGGAGGTGGTAAGAGAAGGTAGGTCAGAAAGTGGGAATGGTGGGATTATGAAATCCCCCAAGAATGGTGATTTCTTTACATCACTCTTCTCTCAGGCACTCTAGCGCTTTATATCCCCATGGACCTATCACTCATGGACACATCACCACTTTCTTCAACCCAACTCATAGCATAGGGCAAGGTCTGAAAAGATAAACAAGGGATCAGAGAACAAGTGTAGAAGGACACTGAGGCCAAGTAGCACTGAACAGATCTGGGCTGGAATTCATAGGGTGGCACCACAGCAGCATCACAGACACAGACACAGAGATGGACACTGATACCTGGGTTTGGCTTACTCAGTGTCACACACTATTATATCCATAACACAGCAGTGCTATGAAGACAACACGTACCCAAGGCTGAAAGATAGAGCAAAAGTCCATTACAATGTAAGCAGAAAAACAAATAATCTCACTTTCTGATCTGCCTTGCATCTTACAAAGGCTACTTGTAAGATGTAAATGGCATTTTGGGGCCACTTTAGCAGTGATAATAAGTTCAGTTTTCATGATAACCCTTCGTCATTTCATAGCACAATGTGATACTCTTAAGAACATTTTCCACTTTAACAAGAAGGAATTGCATATTTCACTGCAATATGCTAGAAAAGTGGGAAGGTGGTGCAAAATATCACCTAGATATTCTTCCCTTCTAACAAGCCACTTATTAGGACGGCAAACGCTGTGGGATGCAAATGTCCTTGTAGTACACCCTTTACATGTTGGACTTTTTTCTTGCTTAGCTAAAACTTTCTATTGCCTCTGAATTTCCTTAGCCTCAGGGCTGCTTAATTTCCAACTGTCTGCTCATGATCTCAGAGGTTTGTTCTTGTTGTTGGGTTTTGCTGGAGCCAGCACATCCGCACCTTCTACGTCAGACTGAGAGCTCATAAGGCTTAGGAATTAAAGTGACAGCCCTGTAATGTACATAGATTACTCAGCCTTGATTAAAAATAAAATAGGGCAATAATGCCACAAGGATAAAATGTCAAGCACCGGTGGAAAGCAGACACTCTGCTGCTGCAGCCCTGAGGCTGAAAAGATAGGCAGGGAGCAAGAGAAGCACGGTTAGTGCAGAGAGCCAGCCCTCCACGAGTTGTTTACATGTTGGCTGAGGCTAAAGTGCGGTGGTAGGAAACAGGTTTGTTTTTTTAAAATCTGGACGTGCTCTGGGGTCAAGCCTGCCTGACCCCTCATGGGGTGAAGTTTCCACGTGGGTCCACAGGTTCACCCGGGACCACGGCTGACTCACCGTCTGGGAATCTGGAGTAGGCATGGCCTTTGTAAAAAAAGCAATGCTAAAAACTTACTGTGCAAGATCAACAAGGAAAACATGCTCCTTGGCACACAAGCAGCTCACATGTGGACTATTGTGCTCTCCTGGAGTTAATCATCGCAGACCAGGCCCCCCATTGTGGCAGGAGGTGAGCTGCGGCCACTCACTCAGCGCTTAGGAAGCAGGTGCAGCAACAGCTCATTGTTACAACATTGTTTTGAAAATTGGAAAACTTGATACAATTTCAAATGCCCCCCTGTCCCCACCTTGGGGAAGCAGGGCAAAGCTGGGCTGTGCCCATGCAGGTGGCACAGCTGGAGGAAGGGAGGGCAGGGCAAGCCTGTGTGGCCACCTCACCTAGAGACTCAAAGATTTTTCTTGCACCTGTGTTTTTACTCACTGCCTTGGAGGCTGACTTTGGTCCCTGTTGGATGAACAGGCCCTCTGTGCAGGTTGGTCACACTTGTGTGCCAGCTTGGGGTCACAACCACGGTTGTTAGCCCTCACTCTAATTACAGCTTCACAATCTCAGGCATATCCTGGGGGTCATGTTAAGCGAATGCTCAGACAGAAACTCTCACAGCCTCTCTGGGCCAGACAAAGGACAGGCTCTCTGATCTGCCCTCATTCCAGAGGCTGCGTGTGTGAATCTACCACCAAGTAGATCCCAGCATGCTGGCAATGGGCACCTTCAACTGAATGACAAATTTCCTGTTTCATTTCTTCTCCTTCTCCCTCTTCTTTCCTCAGTCCTTTCACACAATTCGGTTTATTACACACAGTTTATTACCCCTCATCTTCCTTGCTGCTTTTTGTAGCACTGTTATACAACAAGAGACCTCCCACTTCTCTCAATCCCAGTAGGCAGGGGTTGAAGGTGATGATAATGTGATAGCCATTTTTTGGTCTATCTGGAACAAGCATCTTTGCATTTCATCCTCATTTCTAAAGGACAGATGGGTGTGTTCTTGCTACTTGTTAATTCTTGTTAATTCTTGCTACTTTGGCTAACCTAGCTGGCAGTGGGTTAAGTAAGTCACAGTCACACAAGGATAAGAGGGCAGGACTGAGATATATGTTGGTGGCACTGATAACACATTCTGATCCTCTTCTGTGATTGTAAGAAGGGCTTCATTTCCCAAACCTCCTCTTTCACACTCCTGTGGAATAGCAACATTTTAAGGAGGAAAAAAGGACACAAGACCAAGATGGCTTTTCAGCCTTGTATGGATTTTTAGCTCTTATCTAAATGATTTGTTACTAAGTCTTCTTTGTAACTAGTATATGTAACTAAAGGAAAAAAAAGGATAAATTAAATTCAAAAGTTTTTGGGGTTCGGATTGTAAAACAATCACTTGAAGTATAAATCCTTCAGACAATGCTCTGAATGCATTCAAAAAAGGCAAAGATAGGAAAGCATTGATTTTTACCCAAATCCATAAGGTTTTATTCTCTGTATTTATAAAAAAGTAGGGGATAGCACACTGCCTTTAGTAATAAGAAAATAAATGTCCAAGATGAAAGTGGTAAATTATAAGATTAATTTACAACTATGACATGAACACCATTCAAGAATGGCTGGTAAGGTAATAACTTCTCAAAAAATCCTGCACAGAGTGGTGCCATAGGATTTTTTTGTTGTCTTTACTAGAATACTAGGTGGAGCCTTTTGTATTTCATACCTTGTACTGGCTAAATTGTCTGTGATTCAGTCTGGACTCAGCTCTCTGATAAGAGTCCACCTAACGGCAAGCTCTTCAGATGCCTTTATGTGGTCCCTGAAGTGAGTAATGAGAATGATCTCCTTCAGGTGTTCTACCTGTTGAATAAATCAGACAGCCTTATAAAAGCACTTGGAAATCAAGGCAGAAGCTTCTCATATGAAACACTAAATCCTGTTGTGCATAATAGCCTTGCAGGTTTCAAGGCTAAAATTTTACAGCCTTGTAAGGAGCTCTACAGTAATTCATCTGTAAATGTTCAAGAAGGAAAGGGATGAAGGTTTTGAATTCAGTTAAAATATATATTTTTTGTTATTTATTTAGATATTTGAGGCGTGCAATTTCCATAGATACAGCAAATGCTAGATGCTATACAACCAACCAAACACTCTGTAGGTTTTCTGTCATTTTGAATATGGAGTCACCCAGAAGACCCAGAACAGGAATAAAATCTTCACTGTAAAAGGGACTACAAAGCCGTGAAACACTGAAGCACAGAATATGACAGTATGTCATGTGGCTAAATGCAACATGAGAACAGGTAGATTTTCTTTTAGATGCAAATTCTCAAAACTGCCAAATGCCAACATCTTCAGCAAATTTAGCAGCTCTGTGTATGCTTAGTCTCTCAGGATTGATTGTACCCTTTTTATTTTTTTGGTGCAGTCATTATCTTCATTCTCCTTCTCTCAGCCTGCACTGATTGAAGTGCCTACGTTTAGACAAACTCAAAAATCTCAGGTAAGGCTTGCCAATTGAAACTTGTCAAACTAGCCCTTTGCTTTCAATGCACAAGCACTTCAGCAATTGGAGCTTTATTGGAAAGTGTAGCAAAGCCAATAAAAATTTTGCTGAACATTGCTAGCTTGTTAGGATCACTACATAGGCTTTTTAAAGTGAAAATTTTTGAAGGTAGAGAAGACTGAAAAATCTAATCCTGTAGATTTGACTTTTTAGGTGCAAATTGAAGTTTTAAGCTGGTGAAAGAGAAGTTGTGCCTAAAGATACCTGTTAACCTTAAAACAGATGTCTTCTACTTCCCTGCTATTTGTTTATCTCAGGTTCTGCAACCTGGTCTGAGGGAAGCAGACTGACTGTTTTTGCAGTAGAATTAAGTAGTTGTTCTTTCTTTCTTCATTGACAGAAATTACACAATTTTCTGAAGGACTTTTTTTTCCTCAAATTTTGATAAAGGAGCTTCTGAAGAACTGAACTTATAACAGAGAAGGGAGTAGACTGTAACTGGAGATCTGATGAAGAACAAGAATGTTTGACAGATGTATCTACATCTGTCCCTGCAAAAATCAGGGATTTACCCAAGGATGAAAATTGAGACTTTATCCTCTACAAGTTTTAGAAAGATTAATATGCAAGTTTACAATGTCAGTCCTTCTTAATCTAAAACTTTATAATAAAAGCCAGGTGAAATTACCTGGTATGTCCTATACACTAGAAGAAATAAAAATTTTGGAATTTCCAACTCCCTACTTTACAGCATTTGGCTACACTTTTAATATGCAAATACTGAGCAAAACCATCTATAATAAATAATTGACCCCTCAGACCAACACCCAATGCATGATGTTATCCATGTACAGTTAAGGGGCAGGGAGAGTCCTCAGCTCCTCCTTAGCAGAAGAGCAGAAGTACTGTGCCTCCACTGGGATCAGAGTTACAGAGGTCCATCAGCTGGTGGCAGACTTGAACAGAGAAGTTGGAATTAAGATGACTGATGGGCCACATTCAAAAGATAATCCATTTTTGGGTTTTGGTTGCACCCTGTTCCTGAGGTGTTTCTTGTCTTGACTGGGAGAGCACCCATGACTGCCTACACTCTCTGTCCTTTCCCTAGGAGAGCAAATCTGTTTAAAATTACGTAAGTGACAGTTATCTTCACCTTGTGCCCTTGACAGGATCTTAGATAGAGCATCTAATTTCCCTGAAGGCCAATCTCCTTCTACTCTTGGTGAGTTTGCCAGGACATTCCTTGGTACTCCTGACTTACATATTTAAAACTTTATTCTCAAATAATGTCCTTAAAGCTAGCTCTTCTGTGCTTTGCTTATAGATGACATAATTTCTTTCATTAAAAAAAAAGCTGTCTCATTGTAGTTTACTACAATTTCTTTATTATTATCTGCAAACCAAATACACTACTGTAACTTTCATATGCAGTTTTAAAAAATGTGTCCTTTGGATTGTGTTCTTATGCTTTTACTGTATCTTACAAAGACTGTCATTTTCTAAATACATTCAGCTGCTGTACTGCTGCTACCTTTCAGATTTTTTTTTTCCTTTTTCTATTTTGTGAGTGCATTTGGTTTACAGCATATTAACAGAAAACTCAGAAAAGCTAATAGTAAGAGTCTTTCATATCAGCTTTCCAAAGCAAAGAGCTGACAGTAGGAAGAAATTATACACAGTGTGCATTGACTAACCATCCATGGATTCCTTTATAAACCTTAGCAGGAAAACAAATCTGTAATCTCAAGATGAGGTCTTGAGACAAAGACAGGATGTAAATTCCTGCTTGGTACTTGTTTCCGATGAGCTCAATCAGATTGTTGCTAACAGCATTTCCTTCAGAAAAGATATGAGGGACTGTACAATTACCTGGCATACTTCAGTTTAAAGAGGTACTGACCATAACTTTTACTGTGTAAACTGTGAAATATTTGTCTGGGTGAAATTCAGTGTAAATCAAAAGCTGAATTCTTAGTCCATACTGTTTCTTCACCAGTTTGCTAAAAGCTGAGGGAATTTAGATCAGTCATTTCACTTTGAAAGTGTATTCAGAGATATATATTTTCTCACATCCTTCCTTACGGAATCCAAGTTATTTGAACTCGGCTATTCCAGGCAATTCACCTGCTGCTTAAAGACTATACAATCTGTCCCCTAGTGAACTTAGTTGAAAAATTAGAAAGATTAATTCAAAAAATGTCAGAATGTTTTGCCTTTATGCTTCTGACATTTGTTTTTCCTGCCTCATCTAATGTGGCTAGAGCCATTCAACAAAGTAAATGTAGAGTATTCACTTTTCTGACAATTTGGATATTTTTCTCTCATTTCCAAAAAAGTTATAGCAGCCACCAAAATGGAAAAGAAATGCGCATGTCCACTCATGAATAAATAAATTTGAGTGGAGCATCTATTATCTCATTATTTCTTAAAATGGATGTGAGAGTCCTGAAGCAAGCAATGGAGAAGGAAAAAGATCAGCCATCCATGCTGCAGAGTACAATGCTACTGTAAAAAAAATTGGGCTAAAAGCCAGTCTAGAACTTCTAGTCATCTTATTTGGGCCAGTGACTATGGTACACTATAGAATGCACAGTGATAATTTTAATTGTCTCTATTACAAAGTCTTCTTGCCATAGACAACAGTCTTTTGGGCTGTATGATGAAATGTGATAGTGGTGTTCTGCTGGGGGATTGCTTGTAGAGCTCCAGATAGAGAAACTTTTCACCATTCCTTTTGCTGCTTCATCGCCACAGTGCATTGCACAGAACACAGCTTCTTTAGAAAGTCTAATACTGCTGTGGCTATAGGGAAAGAATGTGCTAAGAGTGTAGACATAAATTAAATGTTAATCACTCAGAAATTATTGCAATTTGATAATATACGAAAGGAATCCATCTCCCTTGAAATTAAAGAACAATTTTTTAAAATCTCAATATCAAAATCAAAACAACTTTATAAAATGATATTTTTATTTAAATTGCTTAAATGGAATGCTTTAGTGTATTCCACTGGCAGACGGACATAATCCCAGTACTTGTATAATAAGCTACTTCAGTTAAACAGCAATTAACTTTTTAAATTCAGTAAGTATTACAAATTGCCAATTGCTTTCTGAGAAAAAGTGTCTAGATGGGAGATCAGGTACTTCTGAATGAGTGTAACAAAAATGTACTCATATTAACTAATTCTGGAAGTTTGTCTATATTCAAAATGTGATAAAACTAATGCTTTTAACTTTTAGTGAAAGACTACTGCCCCCTGTTATTTTTATAACACTGTTTAAATTCCATGATGAATTGTGGCTAAATTTTGCATATGGTTTAGGCTGAATAAGTTTTCTGGAAACTGCTCTATGAATAGGTAATTGATTCCTTTTATTTACAATCCAAAAGGGAACCAAAAGCAAGGGCAATTTAAAAAAATCTTCACAGAGCCAGTGAACAGACGTTTTAAGAAGTAGTTTGAGTAGGTTAGGAAAATGCCATTAACCTTCAGGGACATTATGTTCCTAAATCTCTTTGTATCCTTTCAAGATCTCAGCTTCGGTACTCTTTTGGACTGGAACACATTGCAAATGGGAAAACTGAGAGAGGCTTGTGGTAGAACTCACAGGGCTGATGCAAAGGGCTTTTAAAGGTGACAGGAAATTTAAGCAAACTTCACTAGGCTACTTCCCTGACAGCTACAGAATGTCTTCTGTTTCTGCACTCACAGTGCCTGGGAATGGGTAACATTGCAATAATTTTAAAACCTCTGTGCTATCCCTTTTTTGCAATACTGTTGGTCTGAGACCTCACTGATAGCTGGTAGCACGTGAAAGGGGAAAATATGCTATCAAGACACAACACCAAAGCAGCTGCTAGATGCTTGTGGGTAGAAACAGAGATAGTGTCGCTGTGTAGGGTTTGATTCCTTAGAAAACCAAGGGAAAACTTCCCCATATTGACTAATGAGAACAGTTCTAAAATATAAGTGTTTTGTTCTGTTGTGCAACTTGTGGGTCTCTGTCAGCAGAGGGATGTGAAGATCATCTTCTCAAAGAGGTTGACTTCCCTCCTGCTTGGTGGTTCAAAGCACCAAGTCTTTACGTTCCCCACCTTGCAATTTGCATTCCTGCACACATTGAAGCTGGCTGCCTGGAGAAAGTCTTATTTATCTAAATATTCATTAATCTGATAAGCGAGAATAACTGCTCTCACTTGCATAACACTACTGAGCTGGCAAACTGAGAGCATTTTACACACATTACCCTTTCACACAGAAACATTGGTGAAAAGTAGCTGGTAAGGGAATTACAATGAGCACACCGGTAACAGAAAAGAGGCAGGGAGAGCCTGTGAGGCAAAGGGAGAAGGGGGTGCTGGTGGTGGGCTGGGGATGGCCTGGAGAAGTGATGTGAAGGTGGAACCGGAATGACAGCAGGCTGGCATGCTGTCAGCAGTGCAAGCTGTGCTGAAGGGCAAAGTGCTGCATAGGTAGATGGTATACAACAAGGAAAAAATATATACTGAAAGAGGACAGATGAAAAGAGAAAAGTTCCAGCCTCCAGGATTCACACGGCTTGCCAAGAGTTGGCTGCAAAAGCTTGTGAAACAAGCATGGCAAAGAGTTTGCTTCAGTCTCATGTGGAATTCCAGTAATGTAAAGTAGAATATCAGGCATTTTGCTCCTTTCTTTCTCTTGAATATCTTGAATATTTATGTAAGAACCTTAATAGAGTGCAAACAAAACACTAAATGGTTATCATTTTTTGGAGCAAGTATTTCTTTTAGCAGTAGGGGGAAAAGGTCAGTCCTACCCATAGAAGTTCAAAAAAAGTTAAAAAAATGATGAGAAAACTTTTTAAAAAATGTTTCATATATATAGTTATTTATGCATAAAATAGTATACACAATAGGTCACAATAAAATGTCAGACAGAGACAGAATAATCTCAACGATTTCTTTGATCAACTTCTTCAAAATTTCACGTGGAGAGCATTAACCTGATGGAATAATTAGGAAGAAGAGAGAGAAAAAAAGCAAAAGGGAATAATTATGTCTGAGTGTCATTTCAAGTATAAATTTTGGATTTTTTCAGGACAAAAATACCTATTTTAGGGTTCATTGAGGAAACAATTAGGTGATTTGTCCTATGAAAACATAATTTTAACATTTTCAGGAAGAAAGGATATGGATTATTGTCTACTGTAAGTAACTGTCTAAAATCTGTAGCTGTCCTTTCTTTTTTTTCAAATATAACTTCAACTTGTATAGAATTTCAATTATATTCATAAATGAAGTGAGGTGAGGATACAGAATCATTATGTTTGGAAAAGAACTCCAAGATCCTCAAGGCTTGTCTTTGACTTATCACCGCCTGGTCAGCGAGATCATGGCACTAAGTGCCATGTCCTTCATTTCATAAACACTTCCAGGGAGGTTTACTTCACTGCTTTCCTGGACAATCCATGCCAATGGTTAATAACCCTTTAACTGAAGAAATTCTTCCTACTGTTCAACCTGAACCTTCCCTGTTGCATCTTAAGACTATGTCCTCTTGTCCTGTTTCTGGTTGCATGGGAGAAGAGACCTACACCCATAACTGCACCCTCCTTTGAGGTAGTTGTAAAGAGTTGTATCATCAGTAAAGGTATTAAACAGGACTTACCCCAAAACTGAGCCCTGGGGAACCCCGTTAGTGACTGTTCACTGAGTGGAGGTGGCACCATTCTCCACCACTCCTTGGGCCTGGCCATCCAGCCCAGTATTTAAACCAGTAAAGAGTGCTCCTCTCAATTGTATGTTCATTCATATGGAAATATAAAAGAAGATACTATTCACATTAAAACAATTTTAAAAATGCAATTCTCTATGGTGTCACTGCCTGAGAATTAGGAATGGACATCAACTGATTTCACACCTGTCTGGGCAAGACTGTTGTCCCAATAACTTTTTGAGGTGCAGATTTAAGGTTTGGTTCGGTAAGGTTTTAGAGAAGATAATGACAAAACAGATTATACACATCAATTATTAGCCATTTCAGGATAAACTGTCTGATAGGTCCTGATGTCACCTACTTTTAATGGAAAGGTTTTACATTATACCTTCTTTCTCAATGCCATACTGCTCAAGTATAGCATTTCTGAATTCTTGCCAAGCACCATTCAAAGCAGTAGTGCTTTGAGAATGGAGAGGTGGTTAAGCACATGCTTAGGGCTCATAAATGTAAGTTACAAATTCCTTGAGAAAGGATTTGTCTGCTTTTATTCTTTTCTCAGTATTTTTTTTCTTTTGAGACACCCACCCCTAAGTCATACCTTTAAGTTACTCCCCCCCCACAAATAATAACAGATAGGATGACTTTTCTTATGGGTTGCCTTAAGAATTCCTTTATCCCTTGTACATTGTTTGTTTGTTTGTTTTCAATTAAACTATCATCTTATAAAAAGAGAAGGGAAAACACTTGCCCAGACAAAAAAAATCTACCTTTAATGGCAGATCTA
Source organism: Thryothorus ludovicianus (assembly GCA_013397245.1). Lineage (NCBI taxonomy): Eukaryota > Metazoa > Chordata > Aves > Passeriformes > Certhiidae > Thryothorus > Thryothorus ludovicianus. The sequence goes on along the minus strand of VZTB01000127.1, from coordinate 166,180 downwards.
TCCTGTCTTTCAAATTTTCATTGCACACAGCATTGTATTATGCCATCAGCAGTTTTGCTGACAATAGCATGACCTGGCTCTTTGTAATGACTGTAATTCAGCTTCTTAATGAAAGCAGTCTTTGACAACACTTACCACCATAGTACGACAAGATAAGAAGCATTAAAAAACTCTTTCAACAAATCCTGTGCTACTCCTCTTTATCTTCACCTGCAGAAAAGCTGCCTGCTGGTACAGAGCGGGTAGATATTTCACTTTGTTTCATGATCACTAATCCTCTCCAATGAGTCCTCAGTACCCTTTTAGCTTCTAACTGGAATACTGCAGTAATAGATGGGGAGCTGCAGTAATTTTTATAAACATGCTGCGTAAACAAGTGAGATGATAGAAAATGCATCCCCACTAAGAACCTGCTTACTGAAAGAAAATTCTCCTGCTTGCTTCTCTTCAATTTCTTCAGCATACAGAGATTCAATTAGATGACCAGCTTAGTTAAAGGTCAAAATGGAACTCTTTCTCACCCTTTTTCATTTTTTCAAGCTACATATTTTATTTGCTCTAATACAGTGAAAAGAGAGGGTAAAAAAGTGAAAATATAACCTGATGAAAGTAAGGGGGGGTTATGTCTCATTTTAAATAACTATGAAACATTTCCAGCACTTTTAGTTTTACTTTTTAATAAATCAGTCAAGTTAATTGACACACTTTAATTGTATCTGAATTTACACCTTGCATGTGACAGAGGCAGCCAGTACTGACTTGACTATGGAGAAGGGTAAGACAAATTTTGCACTGACTTAACACACCTTACAATTCCACTGAAACCAATACAAGTGTATATCTACAGAACACAGTGCAGTGAATCACTATGTGCTTTCTTTGAACAAATACATGCATGCATGTACATATTTTTAGTCCTTTGAAGATTTTTTCTCTCAAGGCCTTGCTTAATTTCAAGTTACAGAAAGTCTATCGTATTTCATTATATTTATCATGATACCACCTCAGTCTGCACAAAATGTGCAGGGTCAATAGCATCAGCAGAGTGATTCTACCTAGGTGCTGGAGATGAAAGGTCAGGAACAGAATGTTATTCCTGATAAATGAAATCTGCTGCTGCTCCTTCCATTTCTCTGCAAAAAGCTACGAGTCTTTTCAGAGCTGTGTGTTCAGACTGGTGGAGATAGACAGCACCTGCTCTTTAAATGATAAGGAGAAATAAATGAATTTAATACTGACAGCTCATTAATCCATCACCTGACGGCCACTGCACTGAGGCCTGATCACAATTTACAGAAATTCATGTATAGTTGCCTGGAGCCCTATTTAGCAATATCTGTGCAATCTATGAATGAATCCAACCTAGACTCATATATAATAATCAAAATGGGATTAACTGGCCAATATTAGCTCTTACCTTCTGATAACCCAAGGAAAGGTTTTTCCCATTATTCTTTCCAGCATGGTAGCTTATATTAAATTTCATGCATGCCAGAAAAGTAATATTTTTCTAACAATTGGAACATACAACCCAGTTGGAATGGGTAGTCCCTTGGTATTTATGGGTTATACTTCATTGCAATTAGAGAGATAAATATTTTTTCCCTCACATATTTTAGTATTGTTTGTATTTTTAACTACAAGGTAGTTTATGGATAAACAAAGTTTTCTACAGGCACCTGCAGTTATTTTACATGCATTTGTCAGTAAAACTTTTTTAGCTAAATCCTACGGCTTACTGCATGGGACTTGCACACTTCAGTCATGTTAACAAGAATACATATTACTCAACTTGAGGAAGATCCCTGATTTTGACCAAATCACTCCATACACCAAATTTTCAAATATGGAGAGGACACACTTGCCAAGGGCTAGCTAGGGTTGCTTTGTTGGTTCTCCCAGGTTGTTTTTTTTTCCATCTCCCAATGTTATGCAGAGGTTACTCGTAAGACATGGACCAGAGGAGCACCTGAAGAGCAGTGTCACTGCACCCCAGTGGAGGATGCTTCTGCAGGTGCTTGGCTGCAGTCGCTGTCACTTCTTGTAGTTCTGGGAAGGATGCCCATTTCTGTTGACCACATGCTTAGTTTTTGAGTAAGTGCTCATCTCTCTCCATCCTCTCTACAGAAGCACCACTTATGGAACACAGGCGTGTAGATGCTGCATGAGGAACCAGCTGATAAAAACACAAAGAATGAGAGAATCATTGAGGCAAACCTAGTGGTGAAGAAATTTTTCTTAATGTCCAGTTTAATCCTCCTCTGGAACCATTTCCTCTTATCCTATCTCTTACTTCTGGGCAGAGGACAACAACCCTCTTGTTGCAACCTCCTTGCAGGCAGTTGTAGAGAACAACAAAGTCTCCCTCGAGTCTCCTTTTCTCCAGGCTAAATACCTACAGCTCCCTCAGAGGAATTGTGCTTTAGACCCTTCACCAGCTCCATTGCCCTTCAGAAGCTGTGTCTGAACTATCCAAAACCACTGTGCTCATTACAGAGGGTTCTGGTTGTCATGACACTGAGAAACCTGTTCCAGGGAGCAGCCAGCACCTTTGAATTTCAAATATATGTTTCATTGCTTCTCTGAACCACATGCTTCTATTTATCCATAATATTTTATATTTTAAAAGAAAGGCAGAAGGATAGGTCACATATAATGGAACTAAATAAATTTGTTTTGGAGGCTGCATGATGAAATCACATCTTTTAGATAAATACTTTTAAAACATCCTGACTTTAGTACAAATCATGAAAAATGGAGACCTTTAGAAATATAGATGCAAATAAGGTACAAATAAACGGTTTATTGTTGTAGTCCTTCCTCTCCATACCTGGATAATCTAAAATGTTCTCCTGATTGGAAGTCACAAAGACTTCCTGCCACAGCAAACACTGTCAAGAGCAGGTCAGATTGACCCCATGCAATTCAGTGTTGTGAGGGATTTAAAAGAAAAATAAAAAAAGGTACAATTACCAGACTCCAGGAGCTTGCTTTGCATTGCTAAGTTGTTATGTCGATGTTTCTGTTGCTTACCGCCTGCTGTGGGAGAATAACAATGTTGTTTCATGAGTACTTACATGCAAAGTGCCTTTAGAACCCTCTCTGCTTTTCTTCTCAGTGCCAAAACTGAGATAAACATTTACCTTTTTACAAATCATAGAAATAAGGAATCAACCCCCCACCTCTACCCCCATCATGTGACAGTCTTTATGAGAGGGCACAGAGCTTCATCAGCCAAAGCTTGGTTAGGAAAATGGCCACATCATAGCTTAAGGAGACTCACAACCTCCTTTTTCCTCTGCCTATGTAGCAGCAGCAGCATCTGGCTTCTATGGCCAGCAGGGTGTTTTGGTACCATGTACTCAAGCAAGCAGGGAAATAAGTTTGTCATGTGTAAGCAATAACATGGCACGGAACACTGACACTGGCAAAATCCTCCTTGAAAACAAATTTTATTTGTGCCTGCTTTTCTCTCATTCTTTCACTGGACTGTGCACTAACTGGAAAAAGGGGAAGAAAAGAATCTGTCTTGCTTTCCATCTTATTGCATGTGAGATTGAACCTGACTGCATGTAAGGAGAAGTCCAGGGATGACAGGGAGAAAAGCACATTGGACCACCAATGGACACACTACCCCTATGAGGCATCTCTCTTTCTAACTTCCCTGTTAATAATTAATTGTTTCATTATTCAGTATCTCTTTATTAGCTTGGTCTGTCTTTCCTCAGCATGCAGTAGCAATGGTACGAATGGAGGCTGGAACTAGAAATGCAATATTCTGTAATTTTATGGAATATATAATTTTATCTCATTGGCCAAGGGCCAGGATATGATATCTTCCAGCAGGAAAGGACACATGAAATATCACTGATCGATTTTGTGATGAAGAAAATAACTGAGAAGAAGCATTCTCGGAGTGGCCCCATGTGAGGTGTGCACCAAGCACTCCTAGTAGGGGGGCTTCTAATCCCCACAATGAACATTTTTAAACCTGCTGCCTTAGCACTTAATTCCAGCTAGAAGGTACAAGCATGTGATTTTAATTTGAAAATATTCCTTGGGATGAGCAAGGGGGAAATAAAGTAAAGCAAATTATTAACTTGCAGGGAGACCTCACCAAAGTTACCAGTGTTTTCCTACTGTAATATTCATGTCAATCAGTTGTTTTCTTTTCAGCTTCACACAGTCCCATTAAGTAGCATGTTGTCAACAAAAAGAATATAATTTTAGCACCAAGGGCTTTCTCTATGATTATCCAAATCCTATTAGCAATGCCTAAGGAGTAGGTTTACTATTGGGTTTTACTGCTGTAATATATATGTGCATGCTTGGGGCATACATTTGAAATTCTCCAATCTGTTTTACCTTTTGTATTACTCAAGATACAACTAGATGGAAGAGATTAGGCTCAGTTGCTGCTCAGTATTGAACAGTCTATCTACTTACATCTTCTCTCCAGGTAATTCTATACTGCATTGAATAACTGACCATTAACAGACCTTTCTTACAATATTTCATTTTTGATACTATCCAAACACTGATGATATAAGATTTTGAGAAGATGAAGCATGGTTTTAAACATACAGTCCACTTGAACAGCTATAGCATAAAAACTTTATGTCAGCCTAAATTGCATTCACTGATGTTATATTGTGCCAATACAAAGAGGCTAAAAAATAACTGAGGCTGTTTCTTGCTTATCTGTTTTTTTCCCAGTTCTGCCTATTCCTGTTTACCCCTGACACTGGTATCTTCTGCTGTACAAAAGAGCTCAGAGACTAACTCTGCAAAGGATATTTCTGAGGAGCTGGAGCATTCATCTGCTTAATTACTCTTGATTTTTCTTCCCTTTTGTTTCATTGCCATTCACAGAATGGCTGAAGCAGAGAGACAAAAAGTTCAAGACAAAGGAAGCACTACTGGGAGAGAAAATATTACAATGGCTTGAGTGTATGGAAAAAATAATAGGGAAGGAGTAGTCCATAACAGGGTCTCTATTCCTGTGAAGCTTGTGCAGAAAGCTGTTTAGCAGTTCAGAGTGCTATATGCACCTGAAATAATGCATATGGCGTGTGTATACATGTATATATATATTTTCTAGCCTTATTTGTATTCTGGCTTTGCCATTGTTTGATAGTAAGGCACTTGATGGAGATTGGAGGAGGAGGAATTTTTTACATTGCTCTCTAATCTGAGTAACTGACTTTTGGCTGGTTTTTTTGGACCTCTATAAGGAAATGTAGATGCAGCAAAAGAGTTCATTTTAATTTGGCTTCCGTAAGATGCTTCATATACACTTCAGAAATGCTGGGTGCTTGAGTAGAAGCCTTAATGTCATAAAAGGGTTTTTCTGTTTTCGCAGTTAACTATTTGAAATTACAATTGCACAGCTCAGAATTGTCAATAACTATTCAGGCACAAAGCTGGAGTTCCTCAGTGTTGTTCCACATTCTAGGAAATAACTGCAGCAATCAAGGATCTCACTATATGAGCTATGTGTGTGAAAATAAAGGTGGTGTATCCTATATCACATTGTAAAAACCTGTGCCTAGGATCAGTAGGGAAGCAAGTAGCATTCTTGAGGTAAAAAATGGCATTTTTAAATTTGACATTCATTGAATAGTTTCCATCAGTAAGGCTTATGAGCCATGCCTGACATTTCTAAAATCACAGTTAAAATCACAGTCACGCTGACATCAAAGCTTGAGTCTGCACTAACTCCAGTGAGGCCAGGATTTCATTTCTTGATGTCAGCATCTTTTGAAAATCTGAGTCCCCAAACTCAGTTATGTGAGTTATCACACCAGTCCCAGTGCACATTCCAGTGCTGGCTCTGAATCTTGCTGTGTCCTAAGGTAAAGTGGTATGTCTCCTGTCTCCAGAAAAAATGCAAAAGTCTCTGAAATCTTTGAACATCACTGCGAATATGTCCTGTGCTCTCACACTAATGCTTCTCCTTGCTTTGAGAATTACAGCGGAGTGGTGAAGGAGGCAACTCAACAAAAGGAAGTGAGAGAGCATATACATATTCCTTGTGCAACATTTGAAAGACTGAAGGCATTACTTGTGCATGCCTCTTTTGTTACTTCATATAACTCATAAATTATCTGTATCCGTGTATCTCATGTTTGTACTTGTAGTTTAACCTAAGTGCTTCAGACTTCTTTCCACATTTTCTATTTAAAAAGACATTTTCAAGGATCCAGCAGTGGTGAGTTCAGGGGGAAGATCACTGCCATAGTGCTGTTGGCCACACTGTTGCTGATAAAGGCCAGGATGCCATTCACCTTTTTGGCCCATGTTCACACACTCCTGTCCATCCAGCACCCTCAGTTCTTTTCTACTGGACCACTTTCCAGCCACTCTGTCCCACTCTGTAGCACTGCCTGGAGTTGTTGTGACCCAAGGGCAGGACCTGACATTTGGCTTTGTTGGTCCTCTATTTGCCTCTGCCATTGTTTCAGCCTGTCCAGATCCTTCTGTAGAGACTTCCAACCCTCTCCCAGATCAAGACTCCCAGCCAGTCAGTTTGGTGTTGCCTGCAAACTGACTGAGGATGCACTCAAGCCCCTTGCCCAGATCACTGATAAAGTTATTAACCAGGGCTGGCCTCAGTACTGAGCCCTGGGGACCAGCACTTGTGACCAGCTGCCAACTGGATGTGACTTCCTTCACCATCATCCTCTGGGCCTGGCCAGGCAGACAGCTTTTTACTCAGTGAGGATTGCTGCCCAAGGCTGCTCCTCCGGGAGAATGCTGTGGAAAGTGGTGACAAAGGCTTTGCTGAAGTTCAGGTAGACAACAGTCACAGCCTTTTCCCCATCCACCAAACAGGTCACCTTGTCATAGCAGATCAGGTTACTGAACCTAAAATCATCCCTTCTGTCAGAATGCAAGGCAGATAAAGGCTACATATAGATATGGTAGCTATATTCATAAACTGGACAATGACATATATATCTCTATGTGCTGGAAGTGCAATACACAGTATTTCCCTGAAAAAAGGTAAGAAATCTTTCCTTTTTTTTTTTTTTTTTTTAATTTTTTTTCTTCNTTTTTTTTTTTTTACTTCTGTTCTATCTTATAGGTACAATTTTGTACCTCTTTTTCTTCACCCGATAAATTCACTTGCAATTGTAGTAACCTCTGTTGTTGAATAATAGTCTTCCTGACTCTCAAATCTGACTTAATGGAGAGGCAACAAAGGCCCAGCATCTTAGGCTCAGAAAGATAAGAGGTTGTTGAAGAGAAAAAAATCAAGTGTTGTAGAATTGAGAGTATTTCCTTGAATACTGTCAGAAGACTTCAAGACAATATGGGAAGACTCCATGTGAGACAATGTGTACAATTATGATGCTCAATGAGGAGGAAAGAAGTACTGAAATAAAAGAGTAACAGATGCAGAAGAAGAGCTGACAGAATGAATAGGGCAGTGGTTAGAAAGCCTAACTCACTTGGCTTGTTTTGTCCTAGCACAATGAAACCTAAGAGAAGACATATAATGGTGGCAAAAAAAAAAAAAAAAGTAAATACAGACTGCTGAATTAATTTGGGGTTGAAATTAAAAACAAAAGTGCCTTCCAAGAAATTAATTAAGTTCTAAAGCGGAATCTTACTACCACAAATATGGACAAAAGTTGTAACTTGTATTGTATTAAATTTAATCAGTTTTGATGGGAATGTTTCTCACAGAATGTATATATCTTATTAGCAGTGTGGTACAGTGAAAGGATTCATTTCAGCTCACTGTACCACTGTAGACAGAAGATCCACTTTCCTCAGTGGACAGCTGCATTCAGTACAATGACAAATTGAACTGTCGCATCATCATCTCTAAGAAGGGGCTTTTTTCCATGGCCTCATATTTTGGTTTTTCATATGTTTTATTAGTTAAAATGGAGACAGCTGTGTCCTTATGGATTTGCATTTTGTAAGGAACATCAGAGTTTTAAACAATCACTTCTGTAGCAAAAAATGGGAATATTCCATATAATTTTCCACATTCAAACTTTGTCACAAATAGCTGCTGTTTTAAATACAAGAAAAGAATTTTAAATTCATCCTTCCCTGTAATGCCCTTGTAGTACTCAGAAGTATAAGCACTATTAACATGCAATATGAGTGATTAAAAAGGCCTCCAAATTGTCAAAATTAGAAGTACTCACTGAGTCAATGCTAAGTATTTCTGCTTTTTCTCTTTCCTGAAAAATATATCCCTGTCCAGTTATCAGTCCTATTGTAATCAGAAGTGAGGAGTGTGTGTGTGCTGAAAGATGTACAGAGATACATGCACATTATTAAATATTCAAATACTGCACACTCATATGTGAGTTGGGCAAATTTTAACTGTGTAGGAGGGACAAAAAATGCACATTTACCCAAGAAACAAAGCTATATGTTTTAAATGTTGGAGTTTGCAAAGATATAGCTGAGGGAAATACTGCACAGTCTGTTACTACAGAACAGCCAGGCACTTTGGAGTGCACCTGGGTCCCACACTAAGCCCACATTCATCTGCAACTATACTCTTACTCCTTTTCTTCCTCCAGTTCCCAATATTATCAGATAGAGTTATCTCCTCTCATAAAAACTAGCTTCCAAAGACAGCTTGACTCCATATCCATTAGGTTAAGATATCAGTTTAGAAAGTAGAAGGCAAAAATTGTCACTCCAAGTTGGTCAACACAAAGGCTTGCACATGGGTCCCTTGTTAGCCTCCAAATCCATCAGGTTCTCTGGAGTGGTGTGTCTTTTCCACTAAAATATTTCAGCACAATTGACACTGATCTATATTAAAACAAAGCAAAAAATTAACCTCTGTAATGTTCAGAAAACATATTTGTATTTTATGCAGATTTGATATGGGTTCTGGTACACACACAAATGCAATTGCAAACAAAATCCATATTTGGGATATCACTACCCTTTTCATAAATGCAGGAAACAAACTCAGTCAGGCTACATTCATGCCAGCTGTCAACTAGCAGATCATTCATTAATTTGGTCAAATTTTGGTCTATGTTGCAGTCAGGGTTAGTCATCCTTTGAAGTACATTGTTTCCTTGATCTTACTTCCCTCAAAAAAAATCATTAGAACTATTTTTCATTTTTAGTGGGACCAGCCTCTCTCTTCTATGTTTTTTTCCAATATACCTGTTTGACTTTGTTGTGACTTCTCAGCGCTCTTCTGACACAATCTGTGGGCTGTTTTGAATGCTTGTTGCTGTTAGTGGCTGCAGTTATGTCGTCCTGGGGATGAGAAGAGTTTCTTTCAGATTGCAAGAATACTCCAGCTGATTCTTAGACATGTTTCAGCTGTGTGAATTATCAGGTTAAAGAAGTGCTCATGTAGAACATGACACCAGCATAGCCCTGACAGATATAGACTGCTATTTTATTTTTGGAATATCAGCCTAAGGCTATTGTGGCTGGCTTGCTGACAGACATTATGTGCTGGTATTCCAATAGAGAAATGTTAACTATAAAAATCAACCAACCCAAGGGTTTGCTATTATACTTAAATTTTTAATAAGTTGTCAAAAACCCCCTTTACAGTGTTCATTTAAAATTTGTCTGAGGAGCCCCACTGTCACTTAATAAGCACTTACCCACTGGAAACACCAGCAAGAGGAAGGGTGGCAAGTCTGAAAACCTCCTTTATGAAAAGAATTTCTGCTCTTTTATTCCATGTCACTTTGACTGGCTAGGTACATCTACCCCAGGTGGTCACACTGGATTGCAATATGGATTTCTCATCCATAACAGCCCTCTCTCAGGTACTCAGCTCCTTTCAGCATACTTGTATGATCCAGGCACTTGCTGCTGTGCCATAACCTCAGTGGTATGGCTGCATTTTCCTTACCTCTCTTCATGGATCTTTTAACAGCACCATTTCATCTCTCCTGGTGAATTAGAGAGATTCACAGAAACCTGAATACAGTGGCTTGCACCTCTCCAGCAAGAAGAAAATTAGAATGATCTGCTTTTTATATATCAGTGCTCTGTAAAGGGTTAAAGACCATGTGTGCCAGGAGAGACTAGATATGTTTGCAGTGCTGCTGTAGGACTACTGCACTTGTTATCCTGGTGTGCTACAGATGACTTCCTTCCTTGGATCCTAAGCAGGCAAGATATGTCACTTAACCACATAGCAAGGTGCAGAACAAGTCTCACCTAAGCAGAGTTCTGGCTCCATGGAACAAACTGTCCTTGTTTCACTGGCTGCAGTGCTGCAAACAGTGTGTGCCATACCCATACACAAGGCCTTTGTGAAGGAGAGCCATACCAGCCCTCTTCTTTCTACCGATGATGAGAGGATGGGACAGGGGAGATAGGAGGCAGGGAAACAACTGGGAGCAGATGGAGAAGTGACAGAGACTACAGTGATATGGGAGGTATTTTTCTAAGCCATCCTTCTCAAAACAGGTGATGAGTTGAAGGGTGAGCCAGATAATCAAACACCCTAAGCTCCATATGATATTTGTGTGAAAGATATGGAATGCAAGGATTTCTGGCCATAGCTCGCTCACTGCCACCACATGTGTTTTGATGATGCCCTTGTACTCTGCTTTCCCACAGAGGAGACAAAGCCTTGGGAATGTTATACTTTTAACAGTATCGTGTTAAAAGCCTCAGTAAAAGCAGTGATAAGTTCTTCAAAGAGGAAGATGTAGGAGATGTAGGGAATGTAAATGGAACGCAACTATTCAGGTCATCTCTTCAAATACACCTGCAAGACCCACATCCTCATGAGTTTGCCACATTGTGTGAATTTTTTCCACAGGAATAATGACTGCAATCAGAATTGACTTCTTCACTTAATCTAACAAGCAGTCCTAAATCAGTTCTAAAACATCCGGTGTTTACTGTTCAATGTGGGACAGAAACGATGGCAACGCTGAGTAATGAGATTTAGAACCTCCAAAATCTGGAGCAGAAAACTACCTGACCTTCACACATTCATCTCTGAAGGGCCCTGTTGCAAAAAATATTTCAATCCTTTAGACTCTGCTTTCTGTCTTCTACACACGGGTAGTGATGATTATATACAGCTACATATTATCAATATAAAGATTGATTATTTTCATTAGTGCTGTTGTGAAGGGATGAAGGTATGCAACTGCTCTGTGATAAAATATTTTATTGGCAAAGCAGAAATTGTGGAATCAATAAAAGAAACATCCTAAACTATTATTAACTCTTTTAAAAAATATAACTATGAATGGTGTAATTATTTTCTTCTGTAGTATCTGTAAACTCTTTATTGCCTTTATCAGCCATTGTCTCTTTTTGGAGTCTTGTGTGGGAAGATGTTTTCTCTGAGAACCCGGACTGATGACAGCACTCACCAGTTCTAAACTTCTACTTTAAAGCAGTCATTAACACTTAATTAGCTAAAAAGCCCTCTGCAGGGCTAATATTGAGACAAGGCTACGCTTGCCAGATGTCCTAGAGCCAAATTTGGGTGTTGACTTCTGGTGTATCGACATTACTGGATGTGTCGGTAAGCCTACTTGCTGTTAACAAAGGACTTCTAATGGTCAGGATTTACCTTAACCTAGCCTGAAGCGCTAACAGACCACTGCAGTCTTAGCAACCTGGCAGCGTTGTTTTTTGTTTTGGATAAACAATATGCCCTGCCAGAGGAAGAGTTAAATCCTGCTGTTTCATTATTACATCTGTGTCTTATTGTCTGTCTAGCTATTGTCAAGCTATTAATCAAAATGAGCTTTCTAAAAAGTATGTGGTGCAGCATTATCTGTAAACAGACATATAACAAACATTAAAGTGTGCCCAAAACATTGACTTTTTTTTTTCTCCCCTGCTCTCCAAAAGGTAAGGAGAGTAAATTATGTCCAGGAAGGGAAAAACAGTGGAGACACTTTCATTTGGGAGGGACTTGGAGGGAAGGGGATGTCTAGATGCAGACAGACAAGGTCCAGGGATGAACCCAGACACATGGAGAGCAAGAGATGCTGCAGTAGAAGGCTGCAAACAAGAAGAGGGCTAAGCTATGGCATGAGTGTGTGTGTGCAAGTGAAGAGAAAGTGACAAAAGGATTCATTCTCTGAACTAGCTGATAATCATTGCTGAGTGTCAGCTGACAAAGATTGCAAAGAAACAATTCCTTGCCTTTCAAACTCTAAGTCTACAGAGGATTTGGTGGAGATTTAGCTTTACCAGTAAGACTGTGAAACAATAAAGGTCACTTTTACAGATTCTGTCTCATCCATCCCATGCTAAATTCTACCTGTCATACATGCATTAGCTACATAGCCATAATCATCCACGTGCTTACAACTATTTTTGGTTAAAGCTTTATTCATTGAGATTTTCCAATAGAAGAGTAAATACCCCCTTATCCTGGATTGTTGTCACACAGACTATTTCCATTATCTCCTTAGGATTCTGTAATTATTAAAATATAACCTGTATTTTTCTCTCAATAAGAAAAGTATGTTTTCCTTAACTACACTTTTTCATGACTTTTTGAACAACATAGCAAAAAAAAAAAATCAGCTTCAGGCAGGGAACAACATTGAAAAAATGCCTCTTAAAAGATGAATGCCCCAGAAATTGATGAGATACTGAAGAAGGAAGAGGGAACATCTGGATACTATGAAGAGTCACAGCAACTTAGAGGAGAGAAGAGACTAAAGTTTTTGTGTAGGCTCCTAAAGGCAATAGTTATCGTCTAGCCCATGGGATAAGTCATTACCCTATTTTTATGATTGTAGCTGTTGTTTTCACCCTTTCTTAATTGCTTGTTTCTCTCTTTAAATCTTTACTTGTTAAGCTTCAGAAAATATAAAAAGGAACAGACCTAGGAGATTTGCAAATGGCTTGAGTATTTGTTAATATGCAGTCAAGCTGTGTCTCATGGCAGTGATGTCTAACTTTTCTTTGAGGCACTGAAATAACTCAGTTTCTGCCAGCTCTACACTCTCAGACAAAGCAAAAGGGAGCAGAAGAGGAAAAGGCAGGTTGAAGAATCTTATGACAAGTACTAGTAAGTGACAGTAAAACACCCTGGTTTTAGCATTTGACTATGAAGAGGAAAGAACAAAGGTGCTGGAACAAATTGCTGCCCATTCTTTTGAAATTTGAAATGAGAAATTTAAATTCCCCCAGAAAAATAAGCAGACTGATTTTCACCTGACACCATCAAAATAGCGATGTACTAACAGGGTATCCTCAGCACCTCTGGTAACACCTCTGCCACTAAACAGGAGTGAAAAACTGTGGTGAATTCTTGCTCTCTGGTGTTGATCACTTCTCCCACCAGGTATAATCACAGAAGATCCCTTAAAAAATACCCTTTAGAGAACTCACCTCTTTATTGATGTAATGAACGTCAATAAATCTTTTGGGGGAGAGACAGGATGCATGGGGGCTCCTGGAGAATAAAGAGAGAAGGGGAAGGAGACTTTCTTCTGCTAACACACTCCTTCACTCATTGCAGAAAGGAAGCACAAGTGTCATTGACACACAATGACCTGAAGTCCCCTGACATTTATTGAAAACTATTCTCCTGCACCCAGCAGTACCATTTCTCAAGTACAGGAATGCCCTGGAAGTAGTGTATGGGGACTGGTGATGTTACCAAGGCCAAGGACACCAAGAGACTGTCGCAGGTATTGTTTGGACAAGCACTTTGTTCTCCAGGCAGAAGTGAAGTCCTCTGGCTGTGCAGGCTGATAGACAGAGCTGTCCCTCAGAGACAAGGTGGTAGAAGGGACCATCCCCATAAAAGGGGAGCATGAAAGGACCTTAAGGTGAGCAGGGCTCTTTTGGCCCTTTTGAGCCAATATTTTGCTTGGTACCATTAGATTTTAGTTAAGTAGCTCTAACCATGGCCTACATGTTAGACTTCCCAGATTTATTTTGCTTTTGGTCAGAAATTGTCTTAGTGAGTTATATCTAACATATTGTCTCTATTTCATGGTCTAGGGCTCCTTAAGCACAGGGTGGTGTCAAATACACAATATTAATTCAGGCAGGTCTTCTGTAGCTGAAAACATAGCTTCTGCAGAAAGAAGAGAAAAAGGGAACATTTTTAGCATCTGGGAAACTAATCCCTCTGCAGGTTCCTTACATTCTGCAGCACAGGCCCACAGACAGCACCATGGAAAACCATCAGGTCTCAATCCATTGTTACTACCTATCTTCTATACACAGGGGATTTTTGGTAAGTCAGATACGGGAGACTCAATTGTAGGAGCCTTCATGCATAGCCTAAAGGAAAAATAAATCATGTCTCCAAACTGATCTCTTCTATCTCACAAATGGACTGGCTTATTGATCAGAAAATTACTTGTCTTTTTTTGGTTATTGCATTGTGTTACATCTGTTATATCACATTCCACCATTAATAGCTGCACAAGCCAGTGCGATACAAAGATGCATGTGAGCCAAAAAGTAAATCGATAGGACAATATCAGACATGCAAAAATCCCATTGATCATACAAACCAAGTGTCTGCAAACAAGCACAAGAGTGCTTTGAATTATGACCACTCAAGGAATAAGTCTGTATCTATGACTTAATTGGGAGTAACATCTTCATGGCAGAGTGGACTGGGGATAACAAACTACTGAGCCATAATACCCACAGGGGACTTCATGCACCTCTTCCTATCAAATACTTAAACTCCTTTTCTACATTATCATATTTCTGGATTATTGCAGATAGAGGGGGAAAAGATGAGCACACACTTCCAGATAGGATTTTTTTTGCAGTTGCTCATATTGATTTTAGATCTTTTTGTGGCTGACAATATTTTTTGATCCTTTTTGTGTTCTGAACTATCCCTCTACACAAGTAGGCTTTTAATGTGTAGGGTGAAAGGATGAAGCATTAGGTGTAAATGAAAATGTTATGGAACTTCTACTGGGGATGTGGTAATCTACTGTTTGAATATTAAGTCATTCACAAAGATAGCAGATGGTTACATCACCTCTTCATTTTTTTTCTAACTGGTAATGACCACCTTCTCCTACAATATTCAGAGCCCTGCTTGAGCCAATTGCAATAGAACTGGTACTTAAAATATTAATTCCAGGCTCTTCACATTACCATCCATAATTACCAGTTCTCTCTTGCACTATATATCACATACAATATATTTTGTATATTATAGATTATGGAGTCAGTAGGGGTTGAACTTCTGAGATGCAAAGACTGGTGAAGTTGTGAAGTTCCTTTGTGTTGCCAACCACTGGATGCTTGACCCTGAGTTAGAATAAGACAGATCTGTTGTAATTTGCTGAGTGACCCCCATCACAATGTGCATCATTAAATTGTGCAACTGTTGGGTCATGAAGCTGAAAGTGTAAGCTACACGTCAAAGTAGACTGAAAATGTGCAAAAATGTGAGGGTGAGGTGGAGAAAGGGGGAAGATCAGGAAACAGAGAAACTCTCAAAACTGTGAAACCTCTGTGCCCTCAGACAACACCTGCATTGTTATTCCTTTAGAGTCAGATTTCAGAAAATTTTTGTGCCAGAAGCCCACAGGGTGCCTGCTTAGCAGATTGCATAAGCTCACTGCTTTATGACCATACTGCAGTTAAGCTACAGAGGTATCAAGATGGCATTTAGGATGCAGAACATGTGCACCTATGCTATCAGCCCATTCAGCATTCACTGTGGAGATTACAAGATTGCTTTTACTGGAAAATTTTCACTCCATCGTGTGTGTATTTGGAGGGTAAGAGAGAGGGCCATTCCACAACCATGAGAAATGTATTGGTAGACTTGTGACATGCCAAATAGGAACAATGCACAGTAGAGGCACTCAGGAGTGCATCCTAGGATTCAGAGTAGATCTTAGATGCTCTGAAACATTCTCATAATTATTCCAAATAGCCCTCTGGACACCCTAGACAGTATGTCAACAGTTTACACTACATGGATGGATATTTTTTCATTCTTTTTCATAACAAAATGGCATTTTGTTTTTGATGTGTTTAAAATATCTTAACTCTTTCTTCTTCACCCTTTCTCTATGGAGAAATTAATTTACTAATAGTTTGGTCTTTGAGGGCTACATTCATTTTAAACTCACACCCATTATTTTTTCTCATATGAGTTTTTCCATTTTTCCTCACAATGCTTTTCTCCAGAAAGTTTGCATTTAAAATCAAACAAATCTTAGTGCTTCTGATTTGCTTGCATTAGGGAGAAAAAAAAAAATTAAACTTTGAGGATTTTGTCACAAAATACTAATTTAGTTTATGAGTTTCCTAAAACCATAACCCATCAAATGGCTGAGTGATAGCTGTGTCATGAATGGCTTTAACATTCTGTGAAGGGCCTTGATATTAATTTGGAAGCAAAATCCAATACCTTGAAGATTTCTAATCTAAGGATATTTGTGCCTTCGAAGTCCATGAGCCATGCTGCTTCTTAATGAAATAAACCTATTCGGTATACATTTTATGGATTTTATTTTAAAAAGTAAGCTGACATATATATATATATAATATATATATATGTATACATATATATACATATATGTAGCAAATATATTGCTGTTTGTATCATAAATTTCCTAATCTTAGGTCGTAACTCATAATAAATCTTTGAGACAAACAGGATCTAATGTCAGATTAAAATTAAGTGCCATTCGGAGAAATAATTGTGTTTTCACTTTGCACAGGATAAACTGTAGAAGGGAGTCTGATAAAAAGCCATGGAAGGCTCTCCAGCACTGCAGAGTCATCGTTACAGTTGATTGATCTCTCTGATGAAGAGCATTCATACCTATAGGATGGAAATGCTCATAGGATCTAAATGTCCATTCTCATATTAGAACTAGTCAGATTAAATCACTCAAGCAGATAATACATGTTTTTTGACTCAGCTGAGAAAAGCGATAGCAATTTAAGGGCTCACAGCATCTTCAATTTTAACCCTGGTATCTTCTGATCTTTTATTAGGTATTCTTAGTTTGTTCTTATTTTTCTCAGTCATTTCCTGATGATTACATTAGCCTTCCCTTTTGTTTATCAGTTCTTTATCTAGACACTCTTAAACAAAACTAATGCAGTGAAATTCAGCCAAAGATAATAAAAGATACCTATGGTTACTCACACTACTAAGGGCATCAGTCCTCTTTGTTGACTTTTGCTATAGACAGATATAATAATGTTAAACAA
This sequence comes from Thryothorus ludovicianus, assembly GCA_013397245.1. NCBI lineage: Eukaryota > Metazoa > Chordata > Aves > Passeriformes > Certhiidae > Thryothorus > Thryothorus ludovicianus. Next base: position 149,023 of record VZTB01000127.1, on the reverse strand, counting down.
AGAAATTAGAAATAAAGGCTTTCACCCTTATAATATAGGAGAAAATGTAAGGAAAAAAGTGAGCTTCTGCTTCGTTTCTTAGTCTGTGTAAGATCCATAGCTAATTTCCTCAAACCACATTGTGGAGGTTTTGCTAGAGTTTTCAATCCACACAGTGTGTGGTGTCAGGCTGCAGAATGGTCGGGCTGCTCCTGACATTGCGGCTCCCAAAAGAAGCAGCTGCTTGGTCCTGGATTGTGTTTGCAACATCAGGAGATGGGAGTTATTTTCCCTGAGCATTTTCCTTGCTTTGTCTGGAAGGGCTCCTTATTTGTGCTGCCTTTGGAAGCCCTTTTCAGTCAAAAAGCACAGTAAAAATTTCTGACGCCAAACATCTTTGATTTTTGCCAAATCAGCCAAAGAGCACAAAGATTACCCACAAAAATTCGTAGAAGAAATTTCTAATCTAATGTAAAAATAAATATTAATTTCTTTCATGACAATTATACTTCAGAATCTGGAGATTTTAGTGACAAGCAGAAGCAAAAGAATACTCATAAATGCATGGCTAGCTCTAGGAGAGTTTGACTGGAAGCATAGTCTGCTCTTACACTTTCTCAGTATTACTGTTCCTTCTAAATTTTCCATGTTCACATCAAATTTGTGTCCTTATTTTTCAGATGCTTCAGAAAACTTCACTGTCTGAAAACTGTGCCTCTGCTTATTCAGGATAGATTCAAGGTATGGAGTCAGTAAGCCAATGAGCAATATCCACCCAAGTGCTCAAACAGCCAGAGCTGTAATCGACTGACATTTGGAATTACACATGAGGAGTTGAGGCAAGGTTTTTACTTTATTAGGTGTTAAAGAGCCAGATATCCAGATGTGAGACAACACAGAAGCAGTGTCAAGAAAACCATTTCACCCCTTGGATCCGGCAACTGAACAGTGAATACCAAAGGTATTTTTTTCTTAAACAACTAAAAGGCAGTTTTAAACAAGCCAGTGGAACACGGGTTCAACACATAATGCAGGTGTAGACTTAAACATTCTCCAGACAAGCTAATTGATTAAGGAAAGTCATTTCTTATATCTCTTGAGTTTACTAATGGGAGGCCCAAAGAGTTTAAAAGCATATCAGGTTTCTGAGAGACTAACTCTGGACTACATTTCACAGTACATCAAATGCTGCTGCACCTTGACTGGATATTTGATCAGTGCAGTGCTGCAGAGAGGCAGGACCATGCTGCAGCAGCCAGGGGAGTTGGGGAAGCACTTGCTGCACATCAGTGTCATGGGGGCCTTGCTGTGCTTCTCCTCCATGTTACTTATGCTTGGGGTAATCAAGAAAAGCACCCAGACAAGAGCCATCTGTGTTTAGAGTCACACTCTTCCTTTTCATTTACTTAACTGCAGCCCCTCTAGTCTCAAAGCCCCATCCTGAGTGGGCTACATCTGTCCCAAAAGGGGGAGATGCAGTCTGCACCTGTCAAACTCAAAGTCCCAGCAAAACCTTGAAAATCTCCAGCAGAATTAGAGGTTTTTTTTTCAGAGCAATATTTGAAGTGTAAGCCACCTAGGCTGGCCTTTCAGGATATGGAAAAGATGAAGCATTAGATATTTGTCATCCTTAATCTTTATTACAGTCATCAACACTCAGTTAAAGGCAAAGTTGGATGCTTCTGTTCAAATTACTTCGTCTGGAACAGTTAATAGTGATATTTAAATTGTCATCATTAGGTGTCAGAGCCAATGCTCTTCTGAGAAAAATGAAGTTGTTAACACTTCTCTAGAAAGTATTGCTCCTGACTGTCTGCTACCTCTGTCAAACACCAAGGTTATTTCTTAAAGAAAGAGGCTACGTCCATCTTTGACAAATTTGCAAAGCTTCCAGATACAGAGAAGGCTGTATTTTCACCTGATTATATTGTGAGTTAAATGTATAAAACTTCACACATCAAGGTGAGATAATATCTCTTACTAAGTTTAAGGGTAAACTAAATACCTGCTTTGATGTTGCATGCCAAAAAATATTTATGCACAGAACCATTTGTGTCCTAGGTGTGTTTTCAGTAGCCATTTGTCTCTTTTGTGTAGCTATTAGCACGAAGAAAAGGGGAATCAAGAAAAACAATGCTCAAATAAAAATAATAAAATAATTCCATGCTGACTCCTCAGGCTTTCTTACATGAAATAAAAACCCACTGAGGAGGGATCTTCCTTGAGATTAGAATGATACTATGTCAAATGTCCACAGAGATTGGTAATGTTGTAAGGGACACAACAAATGAAGTATGGGATCCAAACTGCTGTTTGCTTAGTCCGGTATCCTAGTTGCAGGAATGACTGACTATTGTTCTTATGGGGAAGAAGCAAGAAACCCCTGGCTCAGCCTTCTCCAGTGGGCAGTGGTGACCCTATAAATGTCTCCTCCAAACAAACATCTTTCTATAAATGTCTTCTCCAGCAGTTAAAGAAAGTCATCACACCCTTGCTTTTTATCTACCTTCTGATGCACCTTTTAAAAGCTTTAACTAATGTGGCTGTACATTAGGAGGAGAGCAAAGCATGATGTCCAACCACTGACATGGCCCAGGGGGAGGCACTCTCATGGAGTTGCTCTCCTAGGATCCTGCAGTGTGCCTTGTAGGTGAGGTTCTTACAGTCCTGAGACATCTTCCAGGGATATTAAGTTTCCATCCCTGAAGGTCCTCTGGAATTTGGGGTTATGAAAAATGTATGTCATTCAGTTCTATGTCATTAGACAGAGAGAGATCTATGTCATTCTGTTTATCACAGTGACCTTGTTTATGGCCAAGAGAATTTTCTTTGCACACTTACCCTACATGTTATCTGCCGCCCCTTTGTAATTTTCCTTGTGCTTCTCAGAAACCTTTCTAAAGTTTATGTTTGTGTTGAGATGACAAACACCAAACCCATTATTCTGCACAAGGCTGCACCACTGTCTTAGCTTCAGTGTCACAGCTCCTTCTTCAGAGCTAAATATTTGAAATCTGCAATGATGCTAACTATCCACTGACTGTAAATGTGTCACTGATGTGTCTTTTTGTGTGTATATGTAATTCATTAACAAGGACATTGTAAAGGAAATTACAGAATACGAATTACCAGCCCCTGGTTTTCTACAGGCCGGTAAAACTTCACACTGCCTTGTGTGTAATTCCTTACACAACATTTATCTGTAAATGTCGCAGCATTACCAGACTGCTTCCCCAGCTTATAAAGTGTGATCCCCAAAAGTATGTATGTCTCCTTTAGGCATTCAGCAGTGGAAGATAAACAAGAGTTGAGATTGCTTTGGTAGCATCACATATTTGCAGAACAAAAAGGGATTCCAAAATAATGTATTAAACCTATGGCAGAGAGCTAGTCAATTAGTGAAAGCATTAAAATGAGATTAAAAGAAGTTAAAAAAAATCCATCTTGTGACTGAAGTAAACATGAAATTATGTAGGATGGTTGGGTTTTTTTAAATGTCATTCAGTTTTGAGTGAATGTAGCAAACCAATTAGATAAAATTAAATTTCAAGCCTGATTGACTTTTAAATATTCAATTTCAGCATTGCATTTTGTGTTTATTGCCTTGCTCAGAAAACATCTGAAAATGGCTGTTGTATCAAGGAATTAAATGAAACTTGCACTGTCAATAGCCTGGCTGAGGTTTCTGCAGGAGCATGATGGCAGTTCTGTTTCATTCAGTGCCATTAAACACTGAATATCCATAGAACAAACAAATATAAGTCTGAAAAAGGACATGCTGGCTGCTGGACAGCTTTAGCATTTATAGGTGGATAGCACTGGCAGATAACAAAAAGTTTTATGCCATGGAAATGATAACTATGAAATACGTAACAATACTAACCCACGAAGATGGAATGTGTATCATGAAATATTGGAGGATAATTCAAATCTGCACGGCAATCTGCTTTTCATTTCAAGTGTCAAGCCTATGTAAGCCATAACTTATCCAGGTATTACTCATGTGGGAAATAACTACAAATTTAGTACAACTCATGGAACAAAAAAAAAAATTTCCACATGGAAAGAGGAGGAAGGATGTAATGTTCCCTCTCTCCCCACCCTATCTGTCTGTGAAAAAGAAAAATACTTAGAAAAACAAGCTCACTACTTGTAGAAAGAAAGTGGAAAGCTTGTGACAGCTACAATGGGATCTATCTGCTGGAGAGATGCATCCTAACTGCACCAGAGATTCAACCCTAACTCTTGCCATCTGCCCAAGAAACAAAGAGCACTTACCCCCAGGTCTCCCCTGCCCTTAGCACTCTTTGCCTACCCCGAGATGCAGCAGAGAGAGATGTTACACCAAGGATTTTTTTATGGCCTGTGTTATCTGAGGCTTCTTTCCTTTGGGGAAAAGGTGTCATTATTGTTTTTCACGCTGCATTTGATGCTCTGGGGAATGGGCTTTGGACCAGTGGGACAAGGGAGGAAAGGAAATCTATCTCAGGACAGAAATATTGAGACAATATGTAATATTAATATTGTTTTCTCATGCTTTTTTATGACAATCCAACACTCAGTGAAGGGTTAGAGTTTCCCATTATCCTGTCCCAGCATTATCAAAGCCACAGAAAGAAAATATCTGGATGAAAAGCTACTGATATCGTCTTTTTCTACTCCCCTGCTGATAAAATAGAGCATTTCCAGGCAACAAAAAGAAAGAGAAAGAATAGATATATTCCTTTCATTCTTTTATTTTCCATTTTTTTTCTGCTGTACTAACCTTTATACCAGTAACCTTTCTATTCTCCAGAGGCAATCAATTTTCTTGTTCAAAGCAAAAGCTACAAATGATAAATTATATCAGTGCAACGGAACTTTCCCAAAACCATCTCTTTGTATTCCTTTAGTCACCAAACTCAGAAATATTATTAACAACTGGAGGTTCCTACTGAAAGGGACCTTGTGCATGCTGTTGTGCCTACCCAGAGTGACAGGAATTTGTTATTCAGTGTCTCCACAGCAAGATTATTTTAAGTAAAGAAAATTTACTGACAGAGGTTTCAGGAAACTTGTATTTTCTTTATTTTACTGCAAGAAGATGTTGACTTTCTAAGCTGACTATTTCTTCTTGACAGAATGCACAGACTATTTTATTTTCTAGGATACCACTGGTTAAATCTATGCAGTCTCATTAACAGATCTGAGTAGGAAAGAAGTACATAATTTTCAGTACAACTTTACAGAGAACCAGCCTTTTCAAAATTGCCATTCAAGGTAGTTCCTGCTAGAAAAGAGATGAAAAAGATCACTTTGACACACAGGCTAAAACCTTTGGGTCGTTCCTAGAGATGAGAATTTATCTGTGAAACAACGCACTTTAGATAATATACATTTAAATATAGTGTGCATTCACCTTTGCTTTGGCAAATGTCTTGGACCATGATTCTGAGATGAGATGTTGTGGAAAAGGAAAAAGTCATGACAAAGCAAGGAGTGCAGTCTTGCCAATAGAACACATGAAATAATCTTGCTCTCTCAAGCTCTCCCACAGTTAAGATCTTGTCTCCTTCAAGAAAGATGTGGTCATTTGAGCAGAACCAAAATTATTTGTTAGTCTTGATAACATGATCTGTGAATAAAATTCCTCAAGTTGAAGTTATTAAGCCTAAAGAGAAAACTGGAGAAATATCATGAGAACAGTCTCCAGACAGGAGGCAGATTCCATCAAAGAGGGATAGGATAGGAGATGGAACGGGACAATAATTAAAGCAGAGATTAAAAATATTTTCTGACAACAGAGACAAGGTACTAGTGGGTTAGATTGCTCTCAGAGGATTGTCAGCATTGGAAAAAATTGAGGATACATTAGACAAACATTGATCAAGAATAAACACAAATAGACCAATCCTTCCTTAGGACAGGGCTTTACTAGATTCTGTAATGGCCTATGATGCTATAGGATTCTCTGACAAATGATATATGTGCAGTGTCTGGTCAGTTGCAATCTCTTTACATCACACACCATACAAATTACTTCCCTTGAGAACTTTTTATGCATGGTCTGCATGGATGAAACGTGCCCCTTAAGTGCTCTCCTCTGATACCTCTAACTGGCACTTGAAATCTCTTTCTAGGACCACTTTCAGAGGCCCCATGGAGTGGCTTCGCTGCTGTTTCAAGAAGCCTCAGTGATGAAGCAGATGACTTCCCCCCATAACTGCCTCCATATCATGGTAAGGATTTGAAGCCCTGCCTCCTCCTATCTGGATGGCAAGGCAGTTGGTGAATGTCAACCTCCCAGTTAAACAGAGTGTTTCAGGGCATGGAGTTGGCAATTCCAGCACTCCACGTGGGAAACGACTAATTCATTCAGGTGGGAAGCACAGGGTCTTTCATGAAGGACACATGGTGAGCCAGTTTATGTATGCCATGTGCCATCCAGTGTCAGGGCTGCCTCTTCCCCTGCTGCCCAGATGCCAGCTTTACCTGAAGTCAGAGAAATGTCGCGTCACTGTCAGATGAGGCACAGGAGGCTGTAATGCATTTGAGTAGTGGAAGAAAGGAAGCACACGCTTGACTGACAGCCTGACATTTGACAAGGGAGTTTAAGATGGAAGAATTTTTCTCTATGCTATGGAGCACTTTACAAATATTCACTAAGCTTCATGGTACTTCTTATACCGTCTCCTTCTGGCAAACACAGAAGATAAAGTACAAAGTTCACCAAGTACCTTTAGTCCTGGCAGAAACAAAAGGTGACTTAGTGTTGGCTGGACAGTGGTGGTCACTGGCTATCATTTTTCCCATCCTGCCTTCAGCAGGATGAGCTGTTTAGGCAACTCATGGGGATGAGCATGTTTAGGCAACTCATGGGGATGCCCAGCAGGATCTCCTGGCTGGGCTGACATGCAGAAGCTCCAAGGAGCAGCAAGCAATACTTCTGCTACATTACCAGGCAAGGAGTTTGTGTGCACTTATCACAGAAATGGGCAGGGACCAACTTCCAGATCCCCATCTTCAGGCAGTTGGGAGGTGCATGCATGTGTCCCCACTGCCATCCCATCCATCACACTCACTCATGCTCTCGCAGGTCTGCAGTCCTGGAACAAAAATTACTTTGTCTATGTTTAACACAACTCCCCACCTTAGGTGTAATTAGATACAGATGTATCATAAGCTAGGGCAACCTGTTTTTTGTACAAGAGCAGCAAAGGGCAGTGATCAAAAATTAGCAACTTTCCTGTAGTCACAAAGTGGCTGTTTGCCAATGAGGCATTATTTTTGACTTTTCTGCTTATAGTTGGGTTTGTTTGTTTCCCTGCAGACTCACTGAAATTATGACAAGAATTTTGTTTGTGTAAGGGATTTTTGGTTATTTTTTTATGAGAGCCACTGAATTCTCAGATGCCTAACACTTTATTTTACTTTTATATCTTTGGAGTCTCATTCCCTTTTCAGTCAACATTGTGCCTCTGAAGACATTGCCCTTGAGTGCTACACTGTGCACTCTGAAGCAGTTGAGCCTGGCATAAGCACAGCTTCAGTGGTGCCTGATGTTTTCTCTGCCCTGTGACTGAGATAGTGGCACCAGCAAACTCTTGCATGCTGGCTGAAGACAGCAAGCCTCCATGGTCACTCTCCTGTAAAAGAACTTGCCAGGTTTCACATGTTTTATCAGAGCTAAGCAGCAGGAATGGTCTTTGAAAAATAATTCTGTACTTGTAGAACTGCTGGCAGCTTCTCTGCCAATCATTCCCCCTATGCAACTTGAAGTCTCTGAGTATAGGGCTTCCCCTGGCAGGCAACAGCTGAGCAACCCACAGAAGCTGGCAGATCACAAGGAGTTTTAATTTCCCTTTACTACTGCTTGAGTGACAGACAATCCTTCCATTGTGAAATCCAGCTCAGAGACAGACTTGGCTCTGGGAAGCTGAGAGCTTCCACAGCAGAAATCTGGGCTTCCCGCATATCAGTGGGATGGGCATTCACGGACATTCAGGCTTGAAAATTTCTACATTCTCAGGGGTAGCATCGCCATCATGGGAGAAGAATATAGGTTTTTTATGATATCTGGATGCTAAGTCAACATCATTTTTAGTCTGTACTTGCCTTCAGCAGGCCCTCCCTAAAGCTGTAACGTTACTTGCTTTTTTATTAGTAACAGTGATAGTACTGGGGACTGACCATTGACTTGGGAAGGAGTTTGAATTCCTCAGTGATTTCCATAGAAAGGGCAAACCCAACAAAAGAGAGAAACCCTATATCTTGGTTATTACCTGTGGGCAAGTAAAAAGGAATGATATGAAGTAGTCATGGAGTTCTTATAGCACAGTAACTGGAGAACCAGCTACAGCTGGTTATACATTGGGTGCTAGTGACGCAAAATTTGGAAGTACTTTCACAGGGGATGAGCTGATGTCATCATGTTATGAGCAGACGTGATTTATCACTAGCTAGAAATCTCACCCTGTCATGTTCCTTCTGGTAGTTCTTTAGTTATGTACTTTTCTGACATCGCTTTTTAGGGCTCTACATTTTCCTGTATCAACAGATATTGATCCCATAGCCCCAGAGCTCTCTAACCTGCTACCTGAATGCAAAATGTGTCCATGGCTCATTGTGAGACTGCAAAAACAGTGTGGTTTTGTTTTATAAAGAGGAGACTGTTCTCCTCATTTTTTTTTAAATATAGTTCTCACTGTACTTTGGAACATTTGGTCTGTATTTGGCAGGTGCTGAGCTTCTTTCCTCTGCTGAGCGTTTTTTTCACTCTGCCCTCATTGCTTCCAGGCAGAATGAGGGCACTTGCCTTGTCTGTATACCAGTATATTTTATTGATTTCTAAAAAGCAAGTTGCATGACAGTTCTGTAGTGACACCAGTTATGGTTACTTACATGTTGTGCTTGTGGCAAAATACAACTTAGCATTATCACAAGTGTTTCTTCCTTTCCATACTGTAAATTGCTGAGATGATCCTCAGACCTATTGTGTGAAACTGTCATGCATATATTTAGGAATTAATTTGATCCATTGGCCAACACTAATTCTTAAATTTAATTCTGGCAATAAGTTGGGACTTGAACTGTACACTTTTATAAACTATTTCTGTTGAGTCAAACTTCACATATAAACTGAGTTTTTAGAAGACAAGTTTCTGCAGAACCTAAGAACCATCAAAGTATTTTTCTGCAGTTTACTATTCCAAGATAATTGTGCATTTATCTTTAAATACATGTAATAAACAAGCAGTGTAAATGCTTAAAAATATGGTAATGGTTGTTAATATTCAAAATAAATGGTGTTTTATTCCTCCTTGTAGAAAGATGACTCTTCTGAGAAATGTCCTGGTCTTAGCAGCAGTGCACTGGATATGGATTAGCTGACTTGGGTTTGGAAGGTAGTGGTTCCAAATAAGCTTCACTAATGCCATCAGCTAAACTTCCTCTATTTCAGGAATACAAGAGCTCACCTCTAGAGTCTCATCTCAGCATGGCTGATCACTTTTACCCATCCTGCACACATTCCTCCATCTCTCTTGGCCTCCATCTCCTTTGTTCCATCCTTCCACGTATGATGAAAATTGCAAAGTACTGTGGGCTCCCCAGAGCCTGCCACTGGGAAAGAAACTCAGGGCGATGCTGGGAACAGCGGTCATGATTCTTGCCACTATAAAGTACTAAATAAATAATGAAATATTTCATTTTAATCACAGTTCATTTCTCTTAGGTCAAAGGAAATATACTAAACAGGAAGTAACTTATAAAATTAAGAATGTGTTATGAGGATGTCTGATTTAATTTTGTAGTATGAAAATTAACCAGAAAAACTCTAAATCACCATACAATTATTAAGGAAGAAGAATAAAAAGAGGAACAATTTCAGAAAGGCTGTAATTTTATAAAGCATAAAAACAGATTGAGAGCAGAATTTGTGATGCACTTTGTGCCTAGCACCTGGTCTTGGTTTCCCCTCATTTCCCTGCCTTAATCTCCGGCTTTTTGATGAGAGGTAGAGGTTGTTGTAACCTTGCAGTGTAAACCTGCCTCTCTGTTTCTATTTTGCATGACAATGGTGTCACATTAGTGTCACTGATATGTCACACCAACAGTCCTTTCACAGTAGCAGTAAACCTACTGGATAGTGACTCCTGCATGTAGAGATTCTCAGAAAAATCTTTTTCTTACTCAAGTATGCATTTACCTCTGAATGACTGCAAATATTTATTTTTAAAAGAAACCAAATCCTTTGACTTTCTCCTTTGTTTTATTGGAGTTTTTTTTGTTTTTTTTTTGTTTAGTTTGTTTTGGTTTTGGGTATTTTTTGTTGTTGTTTTTGTTTTGGTTTTGTTTTTTTCTTTTCAGGGTACAATAAGTCAGCAGTTACCTCTCCTGTCTTTTGTTGTTTCCATAAGACATTAAATGCTCTCAGTAACTTTTCCAGACTCAGTGTGCCTAAAACACTAAATACATATAAAACAGTCTTGCCTTTCTCAACTGCACAAAGCTTGTTTCTCTCCTTAAACATCTCAAAGCCGATATCTGTTTACAGGTTCTTTTAAATGTTGACTATATGACTGGCTTCCTCCCCATCCCACTTTTTGTCCCCTTCTCTCCCTCTTCCTGACTTCCAGCCTCTGCTTACTAGCAAGACAGATGCTAGGAAATCCATTCCAGTGCTGATTTCCTTTTCATTTTCACTCTCTCCTCCCTTTCCCTTTCCCTTTCCCTTTCCCTTTCCCTTTCCCTTTCCCTTTCCCTTTCCCTTTCCCTTTCCCTTTCCCTTTCCCTTTCCCTTTCCCTTTCCCTTTCCCTTTCCCTTTCTGCTTCCTCCTTCCCCCTTTCCCTTCTGTGCAACGCATTTGCAATATTGAGTTTGTTGGCAATTTAAGTGTCTGCAGGTGCCTTAGAATAACAGTGGCACATAATCTGGTTCCACACAGAACAGATATGCAGCTGATGAGAGAGTTAAAATCCCTTCGAAGAAAAGCCAATGACACATAGAAGGGAAAAGTGGGTGCCTCTGTCTAGAAATCTACTCCACAAATAGGACACGGGACTCCATTCTTGCGTTAAAAGCCTATTAAGCATTTGGGTGCTGCTACTGCCCGTGTGGCTTATTTTATGCCACACTCTGAATACAGCTCAGCATCTCCCCTCAGTCTCTAAGGGGCGCGGCTTCTGCTGGGACAGCAGGCTCAGCCAGGCATGATGGCAGGACAAGGGGACCGGCTGAAGTAAAAAGCTTTTGGATTGGGAAACACTCTGTCAGAGAAAAGGGAGAGGTTGGGAGAGGGCAGAAAGGGGAGAAGGAGGCGGAGAAGGGGAGTGGGACAAAGCTGGCTGGTGGGTATTCAAGGCATCCTAAACCCTTCAATAGGGCATTGTCCCCAGGCAGGGGTCCCGCTGGCAGTGGGGGGCAGGGGCTGCTTCCCCCGGAGGTGGCCAGCTGAAAGGTAGCCTGGGGGGCCCAAGGTGGCCCTGGAGGCACAGCCCCCCTGCAGCTAGGGAAATAGGGAGCGTCTTCCCCAAAATTCACGTGGTGCGGGCTGTGTTTATTCAGGCCCCTGCGACCAGCTGTCAGGAGCCAGTGAATGACGAGAGATTTTTTAATGATGGCGCTTTCAACCATAATGATCAGCTTGTGTTGCTTTCCATTTTCAAAGCTGTTTTCTCCAAGAGAAAAGGCTGAAACCTTCCTTTAATGAAAAACGAAGCTGAAGACTCTCCTTTGCATGTGTGCTCCTCTCCACTCCCAGTGGAGGAGCTCATTACCATGGGCTTTTCAGGCCCACAAAGACAAGCTCTGCTAATACTCCACAGCCCATTTCACATGTTCATTCACACCCTTTTTTATTTTTTATTTTTTTTTATCAGTCTAGTTTCAGCAAACAATCCTGGATAAGCATTTTTGGTTTGGGCTTTAGGAGGAAAGGAGGAGGGGGAGATTGTTTCAGATCAGGGGAAGTGGTAAAGCTTTTACTTAACTACAAGCACATGAATACGCTCACAGAAATCACTGGAAACACAAGATACCTGCTGGAGGCTTTAGTACTCTTCCTAGCTCAGTCATTCTACAGTGCAAGTACTGCAGTTTGGCACCTGTAAAATATGGCAATCACTTTCCTCCTTTATACAGTGTTAGGTGCCTAAGAAAGGGCCCATAAAAGCCAAGTAACATTACTACTGCGTCCATAAACTCAGCAGTAAGTTTGAGCACTTTACAGCATCGATGTCCTTCAGCATAAGAAATGGGTAGAAAGGGGAAAAAGAACCCAAACTCTTGGATAAATGAGGCATTTTAAACATATTTGATGTTAAAAACAAATGATCCAGATTATCTGACTGCAGGCACTACTCTGATCCCATATTTTTAGCATGTTTGTTAACATATAGAGGAGGAGAGACTGAAAGGAGACTGAAACAAGAAAAGGGCTTTCAGTGATTTCAAACAGCATTAGACCAGATCAACAGAGCCTGTTGCACCAAGATAAAGTGTTGGTGTGTAGTTCAAAACTTCTACAAGATGCACAAAGTGGCGATTTCCAACACAGGGTCTGTGTCAAACATACCCTTAACTGTTATTTGAAGATGTTCCCCAAAGTTCAGACTTGCCAGCTTAAAGGTTATTCCTGCAGCACCTTGGCACCTTGTTCCTCCTGTGGGACCCAGACCAAAGTGCTAAGCACTTTAGTGTTACATCAGTCAAAGAAGAAAATGGGATTACTCAGAATAAGACATGTAACACCTGAGCAAGAAGAAAAAGACAGCACAAAGGTTATGAAATACAAGCAGGAAAAGAACCTGACTTTCAGATGAGGGAAGGCGTGTTGTCTTGTCAGAAAAGTCTGTTCCTCTTGTTTAAATTTGGGGATCTCAGGTGGACTGCAATGTGCTCATTGCTGTGCGTCTGCTACATGGATATATTTTACAGTGCTGAGTCAGAAGGAACCAAATCCCTCTGAGAACACACACTCCTTTAAACGTACAAAAAATGCTAATACTTTTCATAATGGCCAGATCATGTTGATCTGCTTGTATGTATTGTGTAAATGAAGACAAATTAAACACTTGCTGAAGTAGAATGGCTTTATTTTGGTTGCTCACGTGCTTAAAATTTTCGGTTATTAGTTTGCTGAATTGCCATTGCATGCAAAATGAACTGAAGCAGAAGTTTTATCAGGGCTTTCATTCCACTTCCCTCTCTGTGCCCTTAGAACAAATCTAGTGCAATTTAAGATTGCTTGAATTTATGCTGATGAATATAAGATTGTTCAAATTCAACAAAGCATTTTACACACATATCAAGACTATCTTGTGCTCCTGTCACACTTCCTCTTCTCCATCAAATCCCAAATCACAAGTTGAACCTTCCTTACCATGTTGGCACATCTTAGAAAACAGTCATGTTACACTACAGAGTTGAGGTTACTGATTTTACACTACAAAACTTTTCCACAGTTACAGCTTTATTGTCTTAAGCAGCTGTTTTTCTTATTTCCTTTTTTCTTTTTGCTGTTTCTGTTAAGAAAATAAAAAAGGAATACAGAAACTTGAAACATGAACTGAATCTTTCTCTAGATGATCAAATGATGAAAAAAGTCACACCAAGAGACAGGGAGAAGAAAATCAGATGCTGGGCTCAAAGAAAAGGATCTTCTAAAAGATAAGACAGGAAGGTAGGACCCAAGAGTCCCAGATGCTTTTGTTTATTATTTCTCCATAGCAAATACCCGCATACTGAAGAATCCTCTAAACATAAAAAAGATGGGGCATAAAGGTCTCTTGTAAAAATAGACAAACCTGTCACCAATCCCTTAGATGAGAGACTGCAACACCAAAATGAATTAATCTAGGTTCCACTGCTGCCTCTCACCGAGCTATGGGGATGTGACAAGGGAAGTGCTGGGGGACCTAGAGGGTGAATGGGAGGATTCTGGCCACCAGGGCCCCGTGCTGGGGAGCTCAGCTGCCACTCCACCTCAGCACAGGCATTGGGAAACTCAATACCCTGCCCGGGGACCGTCTGAGCTTGTTTTACCCTTGTGTGGAAAACACATAGGGCATGGTCTGTCCTGAAGAAATTAGAGACTGAGAAGACCAATTAAGTCATTCAGCTTGACTCCCTGAGGCCAATTCAAAGACTGTTCTCTCTCCTAGATACTCTATTGTGGTTTTTTTCAGTGCAATTTTAAAAGTCCCAAGTGACAGTGCTTTCATTATTTCCCTAAGGACACTACTCCACAATCCAATATATTTCACTGTCAAGAAGTTTTTCTTGAAATTCCTCTTAAAATTTCACTCCTAATTTCCTTCCATTTACTTAGTCATATATAGAGTTTTAGCTGTAGTAAAAAATTAATCTTTGCTTTTAAAATGTTGATGGAATGTCACAATATCCTATCTTAATCATTGTTTTTCCAGAATGAGTTTTATTACTAATTTTCTTTTTTATTATTTTTTTACTTTGTTCAGGCCCTTGCTAAATAATGTTGATCCTCCCTGGGCGCCTTTCCCATATACAGTATATCTGCTGTATGATCCAGATGAAAGTTCTCATACTACTTTGATATATAAGATATTTTCCCTGCCTCTGCAACATATTGACTGTTGAGGGTGGTTTTGTTTAAGTCATGTCAACTCGCATTAATTTCTGTGCCCAGTCTCATCAATGACTGTCTGGCATCAGCATCAGTCTCCAGTCCTCTTTCCTTCTGTGTTTGAAATTATATTGCCCAGTGTCCACAAGTTCATATATTTTCTAAAATATCACAATTTATGCTCTTTTTTTTTTTGTGTACTAGATTTCCCAGTATGAAGTAATGCATATTTGTAATAGCAATTGCAACACATGATTTTCATGGGCAAGGTCTTTGTCTGTGTCCAGTGGTGTAATGCAGGATGTTAATAACTCCCTGGTTCATTATTCATCATAACACTTTACTATTAGTCTTTTACAAATTTTGATATATGCTACAGTTTTTGTGTAAAAAATATCTCAAGTTTTAGAAAAATATTTCAGGAAATACATTATGAAGATTCAGACAAATGTAATCACATCCAAATAAAGCAATGAAAGTTCTATAGTTAAACTGATCTTTCCTTTTTCTAATTTCTTTTTTTTAGAGGAGTGAAGCATTTTCAAGGATCCCTCTTAATTTATGTTTTGTTTTTATTTAATAATTGTTATGCATACCATTCTGCTCAAGGTTTTTGAATGTTGTCCCCTCTCATGTTTATTTCAAAAGTAGTTGATATTTAGGTAGCATCATTATTAGGTAGTTCTACTGTTATGCTAAGCCATACTGTCATCTAGACTTGCAAACTTGGGAATGATGTCTTCAGATTTTTTTTCATCCTTCATAGCAAATTTTATGTTGAAAAAAACATTTTCTCTCTGCAAGTTTTATGAAGTCTGTTCCTGCATTCATGCACAGAATCAGTGTTGATCCAATGAGCACCACAAGAATGATCCTGATTGCTTGCACAAAACAAGGCATCCATGTGTCACTGTTTAAGTCCAAATGAAGAAATTGTCAGGAAGACGATAAAGTCACCTAGATTTGCCAGTCTGTTTTATTCTAACAAAACCCTACTTTGGCAAGATGTCTTTCTGGACAGAGGGTTCATAATCTCTTATGACAGTCACTGGAGATAGACTATGTCAATATGAATGACTTTACCTTTTATAAATGCCATCTGTATTATGAATGTTAATTTGAAGGTGACATAATTTTCTTGCAAAACCCATTAGGTTTTTATGCTCTTGGCAAACAGCTCTGCTTTGATGATTAGGCATAGTAACTCTTCTTTCAGCCAGGAACTTTAAATATTTGTCTCAGCTCTGTAACCAGACATGATTAAACTAAAAGTTGTGTTAATGATCTGACACATCTTTCTACATTTAGCTATTTAAGCACAGTGCTTTAATTATGGCTATATAATCATCAATATCTATAATGACACATTTTGGGTAATGCTGTCAAACAGGATAAGCATGCTCCCGCTCTTTCAAAGCCTTTATGATCACAGTTCTTGTTATACAGCATCTTTCATTCAGCACTAAATTACACTAAACCCTACCTCTTTGACATCTCTTTCTATCAGATGTAATGATTGCTCCTCAAAGAAAAAAAAAAGTTTTCTACTCCACTATATGTTTTCTGGAAGTTGGATATTTTTGTCTCCAAAATGATCACTGCAATAAATCCCCAAACAATAACTTCAAAGGGGTGAGGGCTAAATGTGCAAGGAAATTCAGGTGCCCCAAAGATTCAATATGCTACAGCCAAGGTGGGAGTGTGGGGGTACATTCCATTTCTTACTGTATACAGATTTCAGATGTCTCCAGCTCTAGGCAGCAGATGTGAGAACATGCTGAGAACCTATATTTTAATTCTGTCCCTTAAATTTTACTTCAGGTAACTAATTTCTTTGATGGTTTTGGCTCTGGTTGACTAATTACACAAGAGGAATTATTACCCTTATTTTACAAATATGAAAAATTTAATATTTTACAAATATGAAATGCTTGCCTAAGGAAATGTAAGAAACTTGAGGCAGAGTCAGGAAGGCTCATTTAATTTGTTCTTCAGATTTAGATCTCCATAGGCTCGAATTCCAGTGTCATAACAAAAAGACCTTTCTCTCCCACTTGTCTCAGCTATGTCAGCTCAAAAATGCTCTAAACTGGACATGCTGATATGATAGACTGTAAATCCATTTGTTCCCTTGGTTATTTTGTTTGTTCGTTTGGGGGAGAGTGTTTTCATTTTCTAGTGAAGTGGGTAATTCTTCTCTTCTATATAGGTGTTTGTACTGTGACAATCCCCTGTTTTGCAAGTGCCATTTAGTAAAGCCTTGAGCAACATAGCTAACATCTGTCACAGGCTGTTTGTTTCTTCCTTGTCTCCCCAAGGAAGGAGTGTTGTTTCAGCAAGATTTTTGTAAATGTGTGTGCTGCCAGATATTTTTGTCTGAGGAGGCAGGTGGAGGTGAAAATGCACCTTGCCCTGCCAGCCATGCTGATGAGGTTATGGTAGTCTCAGCTCTCATGGGGACACTGCTGTAGGCAGGGCTGACTCAAACCTTCTTGGCAGCACACGCAAAATTTTGTGTTTCTCTCCTGGAACGGCGTTGTCAGATCTGGGCTGCTCCAGATGTGGGAAGGTAAGGTGGGGAGGGCAGAGTTGGAAAGCAGATGCAAGAGAGGCCTCAGAGGGCTGGCATGTCTCCTCAGGGGGAGGTGCCAAGGGAACTGATCTCACATTTTGGCAGCAGCTTTGACTCCGCACGGGTCTGGCACAGACAGGGTGGGCAGCATGGCTGTGGTTACTTTTCTTGCCTGCCAAGAACCCCTGCCCAGGCAATGGCAAGGGTTACCTTTCTGCCCACCACTTTGACACCAGCCTTTGCCTGTCCTCCAAGCAAACTGAGGACACTCTAGCACATCAAGAGTGGTTGCTCTCCCATATCCCAGATGGAGGGCTGTGGGGCCATGAACCTCAGGAGCAGCCACAGCCCTTTCCGTGTTCACCCACGGAAACTGGGATATCCATACCCTGGAGCCAACAAGATCCAGATAATGCCTCTGGCTTTTAGGTGGAAGAATTTAGGAAACACATTTAGGTAGGGCTGGAATTGTGGACTCTTTAGAACGAAATGCACCCCATCAAGTGTATCTCCTTGCAAGCCTACATTCATACCAAGTTTGGCGAAACTTGTTCTCTTTTCATAGAATAGATCAGGTTGAGTTATAAGGTGTTCTCTAACGACATACAGCTTTATTTTTAAAATACCCATCCACTTCCCTTTTGGCCCAACCACTTTTGTGATGCTACCTACTTCAGACCTGACACTGGCTTTTGCTAGCTTCTGGATAATCTCAAAGCTATAAGGCTGGATGCCAGCTGGCCAGAAATGAGGTCTACATTGTAGATTTCCTCAGCACTGGACTAACAGATGGTCAGAAAGAGGAGGCCCCTCTGTTCGAGTGTTGCACAGGCAGCTGCTCTCAGGAGTGGCACCAGCTGTTGAGTATTTTCTTTCCCAGGCTGAGGAGGGGCATAGGCCACTTCTCAGGGCCCAAGTTGTGGCTCCTTGAGGATGTCTTTTACTAACTGAACTGAATGAAAGTACTGAATTCAGCCGACATACGTGGGCTGTTCCTTGCTGAGTGGAAAGGATCTGGTCTATGCCACTTGGAAATCTCCCTGAATACGCATGATCTTATTCACAGAGTAGAAGAGGCCCTTGCCTAGAATTCAGCTTGGTTACATGCCATGGCCATCCAAGCCTGATGAAGTATTTTTTCATGGTGTTCAGGAGTCTAGAGTATGATTTGACACTTTCTTTAAAAGTCAACCAGAAGCCTCTCTTGGCTTATGATGCAAATGAGCCAAAGCTGATCCCAAATTTTCCTTTGCTTTGTTTCTATATAGGTATATCTTCTAAATGCCTGTAAGCAAGCTGAAAAGGGCAATCTGTACAAATCTAGCTTCTCCATAATTCAAATTGATCAAGTAAATCTCAGCAGGCTGTTTTTGAACTGAAGAACGGAGATACAGTATTAATGTTGTGATGCCACAATTTTTCCTTCTGCTTGTTAGGAAAAAGATACACTGACATTTCTGCCATAGATAAATCGGCCCTGGTGTTCTTTCTAATACGAATGACTTCAAAGCTTGGTACAGAAAATATGCTGCCTCCATGACATGATTTTGAAAAAAAAAAAAAAAAATTGAAGCAGTGATTTTCTAATTAAAAAAAAGTCCACACAGCAATATTGTTCATCATTCCCTGTTGAACCCTCAAGCTGATTCTTGAAAGATAACAGCAGGTTGTAGGAAGACTAAATTGCATCCCACTCCTACCAGTAGTGAGCCTGATGCTGACTTAGGCAATATGTTAGGAATACTTCTACAGATCATCATTGCAGAGTAGCAGTCTGCCTAGACAGCAGTGGGGAAACTTTTATGTCAAAACCCAGTTATGCTTAGAGGAAGACAAGAGCTGATTTTCAAATAAGTTCAAATTAAGACATAGTTAATTCCTCGCCTGTTTCACCATTGTAATTTCGAGAAACATAAGTAAATTCTAAGTTTTCGGTGATTCAGAAACTGGCAGCTCTGTTAGTGTGGCAGAAATCTATACTGTAGGCACTTGCTTCTCCTTTCTTCTTTATTCCTGTCACCTCTGCCATTGGAATCAGATACTCTCCAAATTGAAAACAGGTATCTGATCCAGAAGAGTGCATTTCCCATTAAATGCAGTGAATCCTGATGCAGCCCGATTGGACACAAATGAACTGCAGAAAATGAAGAAAAAAGGCCAGTTTGCAACGTAGGTGCAATCCTTTAATATGTCTAAATGAAGACCCAGGTGGCTGTGGAAATAGGCCAACCAACTGCTACTACTGCAAGTGCTCAGCAAGCCTAAATGCCTTCCAGAATTTCCATCATTAAGTTTGAAGAATCTGGATCCAAATCAACTCTTCACCAGAGCCGTTTTTTTTAAATAAGTACTGATACTTGTTCAGAAGAGAGTTTGAGTTTTTTTTCTTTTTGAAGAACATTTCTGGCCTGTAAGATGAGCTTGACCCAGTTACCACTGACAGTGGTAAAAGTCAGCCATAGCAGTACTGAATACAAGATATCTCCTTGTGCTCGGGAGAGGTAATGGGAGTTGGATCAGGCCCCATGTATGTGAAAACAGGCCACAGAAAATCTATTGCTTTAACTGCCTCCTAAAAGATTGACATGGTCTAAGTTGGTTATGTTTGAACACAATAATTTATGATGAACAGGATGACTACCTTAAGCATTCAGCACCAATTATTAAACCTTCTCTTACCCTACCCCACCCCCTCCAAATATTATTTTACTTAATTCTGTTCATAACAACAAGAACATTTTCAATCCCTCAGAGTATCCCTTTTCTTGAAAAAAAATAATCATTAGCTAAATTAATTCTTGGGTAAAAGTCTGCATTTCTTCCCACATACACTTTCTGTATTGAGGTGCAGTGTGCTCTGGCCATCACTACAATTTGCTGTGTTTAATGGTTGGAATATTTCACCTCCCTGTTAAATATCCCTTTGCCCTTTGTTAAGTTTGTTGCCTAGTAAATTGCATGTCTAGCTTTGAAGCTTATGTTGCTGCACCCCTGCTGCTTTAGCTCCTTATCTCCATAGGATTTGCTGTAGCACACACAGCCAATGGATGAATTTGCACATATTTGCAGTGCTGAGCCTTGACTTTTACTGCTTGAATGTAAATGAAAAAAAGAAGGGAAAAAAAAAAAAAAAGAAGTCATTTCCTTTCTGTGATCAGCAATTCATCATCACTAAAGCACTGGAAGGAAAATAGTTATCAGCTTCCAATTTTAGGTTATAACTTCAAAGCAAACCTTTGATTTGAATGCCAGACTCAGAAAGCTGGGGAAAGGAGGGGTAAAAACAGCAGGGAGAAGAGAGAAGGAAGTAGGGCGGACTGGACCATCACCTTGTGATGGTGACAGCACCCACCATCATGGAGAGAAAACCATCTTGTTAAGGTACCAGAAAAACCATTGGTTTCTCACTTGCCTTGTTTGCGCTCATTCAGGAATTAAGGGAGGCACTACAGGAGTTCATATGAAAATCTATTCTTACAGTCAAAACTTGCTCTGATTCTTGTGGAAATTATCTGCCTTTAGGGTATTAAATACTTACCTAATAAGTATTGAAAAAACCTGCATTTTCACAGTCTTCTGAATGAATAACTGTACTGTACTCTCTATCTTGCTCGGTTTTTTGTTTTTTTTTTCAATTGAAGCAGTTAAATTCAGCATCCATTCATGGACATACATACTTCTGACAAATTTCAATTAAAATCATAGACATTCTGTGTCATAAACAGCCCATTTTATTGCTACATGTTTTTCAGAGTAAGGTAGAGAATTTAATTCCCTGCAGAGCTTGTTTAAAGGCTTTAAGTGCCTGCCTGAGCTCAGATCCATCTTACATGAACCTGGTTTTCTGCTTGTTATAGAGCAGCCCTTCGTGAGCTCCTTTACTTCCTCCTCTTCTGCCTCTCTCGTTCCCTCTCCCTCTTTTTAAAATTTTATCATTCCATAGCCAGCATACTCAAGGCTGTTTACAGCGCTGATACCTTGCTGCATTAGTGCTGCATTGATTAGGGTTGAAAATAATCTCAGGAAGTCATGCGTAACTCCCCCTCCTTGTCCTTTCTGCCATGTAAGCACATTCTTTTTGCCTGAATGAAAGAAGAATGTTCTGTATACAAGCTTTTACCAAGCCTTAGAAATGTTCTGCATAGGTGCCTTTGAGGACTTTCTTTGGCCTATTTTTGTGTTAGTCTCCTGAAACTATCATATATCAAAACTGTGTTATTCCTTCATTCAAGTCCATTGTACTACCAAAAATACTGCTTAGTCCATTTCCTCTGATGGGAGGAAGTGGGCTGTTGATTTTTGAAATGTGCATGCTATTTGCACACATTGAGTTATTCAGTAAAAATCCCTATTAAAAGACCATTAATATACATGCTCTGGAAACACCTTTGCAGAAGTCTCTTAGGCTTTTAAAGAGAGCATGGAGAGCCTGATTCCTCGGAGTATTTTGTCATTTATTTCCGTCAAAGCACAACTCAGTGCCAGATTACATCTTACTTCAGAGTTTATTTCTATAGTAAGCAGATATGCCTAATAAGACATTGGCAAGATTTAGACTTTAAGTCACAGCCCATTCCAAACCCTAGGCTGTCTGTTTAGAATCTTCACTCGTTTCCACACAATCCCATCTTTAGTGGAGCAGCACCTAATCCTCTCCTTTCTCAGCAAAACATTCTTTTTTTTGCAGGAGGGTGTGAGGGGTAATTAAGGGGCCCAGCCCCCAGCTGTATTGTGGTAGTGGTTTATTTGCAGCCTGCTGCTGTGCTCAGCAGAAGGAGGGATGCTCTGCCTGAGGGATTCTCTACCCCAGCGATGCTCTGGGACCAGGGCTCAACCCCCCCTTCCACCTGCCACAGAAAGGCAAGAGCTCCCCCTGCGCTCTGAGTGCAGACTGTCTCCTCGGGAGAGGACGTCTCCTGCTTCCCCTGAAAACCATGTTGTCATTTTAATCTAGTGGTTCTGTCTATGTGAAGGTGACAAGTCATAGCTGGCATAAACGGGGCCTAAAACTATGTATCTGCCATTGGCAGACAGGAAAAAAAAGAAAATAAGAATTGCTGTTTTGCTAGAGCCATTTGAAATTAGTGGGGTCATTAAAAGCTTTTATTCAAATAAATAAATTCATAAAATTGCCTAGAACTCAATAGTGCAGGATGTCTAATCAATAGTAATTCATTTTCAGAATTGCTGTCTGTTTCACAAGCCAGGAATTGCAAGAGGTAAATCATGACAAACACTGCACGCACAGACAGGATCCATTATATCTCAGCAGGGGTCACACTGGAATCACTTCATATGTTTTTAAGGTTTGAAAGCCCAGGATGCAGCGGATTTTCAAACAGGCCCATCTGTGTGATATTTCTGGCCACAGATCTCTGGTTTCCCCACTGACAGTGGTAACTAAATCTCTGTGATGTACTCCATGCCACGGGCTGGATTATTTGCATTAGGAGTAATCTTCTGGTGACTCTGCAGGTGTCTGTGTGCTTGGCAGAATGAATTAAAGGGCTGTGCCTAAGCAACTTTTTTCAAACATGATTTTGGCTTAAAAATTATTAGAATAGGTTGCTGAACTTTTAGAGGTGTAGCCTCTGCCTTGTGCTATAATTAAGGACTAAATTCTCATACAAAAAAGACAAAGATGGAGTGGGGCCACTGCTTGTCCATTCTTTTTCTGCTGAGCTTTCTGAATAATAAAAATAAAAAAGTTACATGCCCCTAACTGGAATTTTCTGACAGCAAAATCCAGTTAATTTAAAGTCCTGGTTTTAATTCTGTCCATGGATGATTGTGAGAAATTCACTTTTATGGTTTGGAGGCATTCCACCTGGAAAAAACTAGCTCTGGAAAATGAAATTTCCATCTGTTAAAAAATGGGAGGGAGTGGAGGGGATAGGGCAGGGAATAAATGATGGTCTATGTAGATTAAGGCCAACATTTTCAAAAACAGGAACTAAAGTTAGCTGTGTGTATTCATACTCAGGCACAAATAAATATATAGTGCTTTGGGAAATTGTGCTAAGCTTGCTCTGCTTGTTTAACCTGACCTCATAATTTCAGGCCATAGTCAGCTGCCCAAATGTGGATGAGAGAGAAACTCATGCTCATCCTTTTTTGTGACTACATTGACCCATGTCCCCGGGAGCAGAGCCTGTGTTTCTCTCTTTCTGCAGAGGAGTGAAGTGCCAGTCCTGGCTAGTCTGTGGATCTGTTCAAGAATAAAGGTTAAAAGCTCCAGTCTGCTTTGATGTCCAGAAGGCAGACTTGGTCTGTTTAGGAGACTGGTTGAGAGAGTCCCTTGTGAGGCAGACCTGCAGGACAAAGGAATCCAGGAAGTCTGGACATTCTTAAATAAGAAAATCCTAAAGACATAGGACCAGGCTGTCCCCATAGGCCAAAAGTTGAGCCAGAGGGGAAAAAGACCAGTTTGACTGAACAGAGAGCTTTGTCTGGAGCTTAGGAGAAAAAAGAAAAGATTATAAATTTTGGAAGAAGGGGCAGGCAACTCAGGAGGACTACAAGGTTGTGAGGTTATGAAGGGAGAAAATTAAAAAGGCCAAAGCTTAACTAGAACTTAATCTCACTACTGTCATAAAATTCTATAAAATATGTTTCTATAAATATCTCAGCAAGAAAAAGAAGGCAAAGGAGAATCTTCATCTTTCGTTGGATGCAGAGAAAAATATAGGGACGAGAAAAAAGCCAAGGCGCTCAATGCCTTCTTTGCCTCAGACTCTAATCTAGAGACTAGTTGTTCTCTGGGTAACCAGTCCCCTGAGCTGGAAGGTAAGAAGAAGGAGCAGTAAGTGCTCAGTGATCTGCTACATCACTTAGACAAATTCAAGTCTATGCAGCCAGATGGGATTCACCCCAGGGTACTGAGGGAGCTGGCAGAAGTGCTCTCTAAGCCACTTTCCATCATTCATCAGCAGACCTGCTATCTAGAGGAAATGTCCTAAGGAGGATCCAAAGAGCTATAGCCTTGTCAGCCTGACCTTGATGCCAGGGAAGGTCATAGAGGAGATTATCTTGAGCGCCACCACACTTACATGACAACCAAGGGATCAGGCCCAGCCAGCATGGGTTTATGAGAGGCAGGTTCTGCTTGGCCAGATGTGCTGGTTTTGGCTGGGGTAAGGTTAATTTTCTTCACTGGCTGGTATGGGGTTGTTTTTGTGCTGAAAAAAATTATTCATAAGGTTGTTGATAACGTAGAGATGTTTTTATTATTGCTGAGCAGGGCTTACAAAGAGCCAAGGCCTTTTCTGCTTTCCATACTGCCACACTGGCAAGGAACGTGGAGATGCTTGGGCAGCTGGGAGGAGACCCAGCCAGGACAGGTGATCCCAACTAACAAAAGGAGTGTTCCAGACCATGTGATTACATGCTCAGTATGTAAAGTGACAGGAAGAAGGAGGAAAGGGAGGACACTTTGAGTGATGGCATTTGTCAACCTAAGTAACCATTACACGTGATAGAGCCCTGCTCTCCTGGGGATGGCTGAACAGCTGCCTCCCCATGGGAAAGTGAATTTATTCTTTGGTTTTCTGTTCTGCTGTGCAAGGCTTTTGCTTTTCCTATTAAAGTGTCATTTTCTCAGACTACTAGTTTCCTTTACCCTTCCAATACTCTACCTGATCCCTCTGGTGTGAGAGTGAGTGAGCAGGTGTGTGGGGCTTGGCTGCTGGCTGAGGTTAAACCACAACACTCACCTCGTCTCCTTCTGTGACTTGATATCCTTCTGTAGCTTAGAGGGTGAGAAAAAGACTATGGATATTGTCTACCTGGAATTCAGTAAAGCTTTTGACATTATCTCCCACAGTGCGTCCAGGAGAAACTGGCTTCCTGTGGTGTGGATGGATGTACTCGTTACTGTGTGGAAAAAANAAGGCTTTTGCTTTTCCTATTAAAGTGTCATTTTCTCAGACTACTAGTTTCCTTTACCCTTCCAATACTCTACCTGATCCCTCTGGTGTGAGAGTGAGTGAGCAGGTGTGTGGGGCTTGGCTGCTGGCTGAGGTTAAACCACAACACTCACCTCGTCTCCTTCTGTGACTTGATATCCTTCTGTAGCTTAGAGGGTGAGAAAAAGACTATGGATATTGTCTACCTGGAATTCAGTAAAGCTTTTGACATTATCTCCCACAGTGCGTCCAGGAGAAACTGGCTTCCTGTGGTGTGGATGGATGTACTCGTTACTGTGTGGAAAAAATGGCTGGATGGCCAGGCCCAGAGAGTAGTGGGGAATGGAGTTAAATCCAGCTGATGGCTGGTCACAAGTGGTGTTTCCCAAGCCTCAGTACTGAAGCCAGTCCCATTTAATATCTTCACTTATGACCTGGATGAGGGGATCAAGGTCACTCTCGGTTCACAGACAACACCAAAACTGGGCAGGGGTGTTGATCTAATCGAGGAAGGAATGAGAGCAGACTGAATCAATGGACTGAGGCCAATATCATGAGCTTCAATAAGGCCAAGTGCCAAATCCTGCACTGGGGTCATGACAGTCTCAAGAGGTATTACAGGCTGAGGGCAGAGTGGCTGGAAAGCTACTCAATGGAAAAGGATCTTGAATATCCAAAAGATAAGAATACCTCTTACTGAATCTTGACATTATTGTCGAATTTTTAATGGCACTCACAATTGGGTCATGATGATGAAAACAGCTCTTCATATGAAGGCTTGCTATGACTGGCACAAAATCAAATATTTAGTTATCTGTCGTCCATTATATACTGAAACATTTTATATTTATGATATAATGAAATATTCAAGCTTAATGCTGAGACACTTATATCTTAGTCTTAGAATTCTGTGAGCTCCTGAAAATGTACTTTGCATACACAAGATGTATATTTCATATAAAAAGATGTGCACTGAAATATTAATACTTCCCTGAACTCTGCATTGTATTCTCTAGAATACGACATACTTAAATGCACTCATTACATCTGGAAGCTTACTGGTTTCCACTAAAATGTGCTGTATCACTCATCTTACTTATGTCATCCATGGTCTGTCATTCTCATTTGAGCCCAAGTCCATCCCAGCTTTTCTGCACTTTGCCCAGCTGTCCCAAGTCATGCATTGATCTCTAAAAAAAGCCCTGAGAAACACGGTTCATTTTATGCCTGTCTCTGAAATGTACTTTTTCAACCATGCACAAACAAATCTTACCAAAAGTGCTTTTTCTTTTGACAGTAATGCTTGCTGTTCAACTTTCCTGACAAGCAATGATGATTTTCCTTTTCTTTTCCATTCAAGTCACTAAAAAACCTGATTGTGCTAGTTTACAATGAAAGCATATCAAACCAAGACAAAATGTTTAAATAGCTCTTAGCCACCACATTATAGCTAACTGAAAAGAATCTTCTTTCTAATTTATGCCAAAAAAATGCTTAGTTATCTCACTGAATAAAAGAAGAAGTGAGTCTTTTGTAGATAAAAACACACAGAATATGAAGTCCTTAAGAGAGAAAAGACACAGCTCCTCAGCATATCTAAAAATCTTTATAAAATTATTTTTTATAGGAGAAAAATAAAAGGAATGCAGGAATCCTAGAATTCTATCACACATTATCTGAAAATTCCATTTGAATTCTACCTTTGGTAAAGAATTAGGTCCCCATTAATTGATGTCATGATAGATTTTCAATAAGTGTTTATTTTTCAGGGAAGTTTGTTTTTTTTTTCTTTTCTTTTCTGCAATTGCTGTCACTACATTGCTAGTGCAGAAGTTGTTATCAAATTATTTTGAAAAATGTGTTTACCCTTTCCAAAACAATTTGGGAAACTGTTTCAACATCAATAAAATGTGCAATGCACTGATTTTAGTCATTTCTCATTATGTTAGTTGAGTCATGGACAATTACAGTTTTGTCCTAGTCTTTTCTGATTTGCCCCCAAGATGTCTGACCAAGATGTTTAGAAGTGGTTATTGACCCTTGCTACCCACCAGGAGGCAATTTAGACGGATCTAATTTGGACATAATCTAGCCACCAGTCCTTTTCATAACTTAGTTTCGCTGTCAAATTACCCCAGTTATTTTAAAAACTGCTGACCTTCCGGGATTTTATTTCTTTAGTTTCATTTTCTTGGTTCTGGTTTATAATGAAAGTTCCATCTTAGTCTTCAGTGTATTAAAACCTATGAAATTCTTTCAGAGGAAATGTTTTCATAAATGTGCAACAGTAACAAATAATTACCTCTGATGTGGTTTTATTTACAGTAAATTTTAATTCTTAAAGTATTACCAACAGACTTGGATGGAAAACAGAAGTACTGTAAAAAGCTGTCAAGTAGCTTGGAATGTCTCGGCACAAAAGGAAAAGTGGAAGAGAGATTTGGAATGGTAATTGGCTGCTGAGTGTTACAACTCCACCATGTATAAGCTTCATCTCATGGTAAAGGAAACCATCTATATTGCATTGTATTCCTTGTATATTGAACTATTTTAACAAAGACATTTCATAATCAGGTACACAGTGGATTCTAGAATATAATACATCAAATATGTGGTGGCTTTATGAAAATTTCAGTATATCCTGCCGGTTTTTATGTGAAGTGCACATTTTCATTAGTTAACATATTTTTTTATTCAATGTACAGTGTATCAGTGTGGCCTCATGATTCTTCCACTGTAGCTGTTTCCAGATTTTATGTATATCATACATATGTTTCAGTACACAGTATAAGAACTCACTAAATATTGATATTCTTACTTAGGGGAACCAGATGTCTTTTCTGATGGCTTCCGATGGCTCTGTATAGAATTGTGGTTTGCAGGCCTGCAATGGCTGCAGAGATGAAGTGTCAAGGTCAAACATGACACTGACTACATGCCCTGAAGTTAGGCCTTGCTGAAATGGAATGAGGCTTGAATGGTTTTTTTCATCAGTTCTCCAAGCCTTGTAACATTTTCATGCTTCTACCATGTTTGAAAAGATCTAGTGTGTTGACGACATCCATTAAAACCCAGACTTGGTCATGTTTTGAAGAAATTCCTCCCAAATGGAGTCCATCCAGGGCTGTGTTTGGTTTGAAAGAAAAACAAGTCAGAATACAACTTGACACCCTGTGGGTCAGGGTGTTGGTAGCAGTCCAGTTGGAATGGTGGCTGCAGTCCTCCAGGAGTGGCAGAGGTAGTTCACTTGGAGTGATCCTGTAGAAGGGTGTAGTGCTTCCCTGAAGATCCAGTGGAAAAGGCAGCTGCTCCTCTGGGAATCCAGTGGGAAAGGCTGCTTTGATGTCCCAAGTCTCAGGTTTTCATCCAGGTTAGAGGGGCTTGGCTCCTCCCCCTGGATGAAGCATCTCCCAGTGGGATGATGTAATTTTATCAGTGGGACTCAATGGCCCATTAGCAGAAGTCCTATCCCTGGAGGGAGGATGGGTCATGGAAGAGATAAAGAAACTGCCCCAGCTGGTTTCTTTTCAACTGGCCTATTGACAGAAGATTGCACCACCCTCCACCCCAATTCCAACAGATGGTGATGGAATACACACTTTTTGGTTACATTTTGCACTGCAACCCATGACAGCTGTAAACCAGAAGATTCCACACTTTTTATTTTACACTTTTCTAATAGGCAAATACAAAATTAATAGATTTTATGCACTGGAAATTCTCCACACCCATAACTGATTTCACAGAGAAAGCCTGTGTCACTGATGGATTGAAGCAGGGGTTAATCTTTTGATTTTGAGGGCATGCAAGAAAAGGATTGCATCTACTGCAAGGAAAATTGTTTTTCATTGATTCTTCCCCTAGAATGTATCACTCTTTAAAAGTAACAAATAATAATCCTCATTCTCCTAAATTCTACTGTTACATTAATTAGTTATGATAACTAAAACATTAAAGTGCAATTATGTATCTCCCTGACCAAATGAGTAAGGAAGAGAGTTAGGTAGCCATCATTATGCAGTAATAGAAGTGCTCTAAGGTACTCAGAGCCAAACAAATCTGGGTCCTAATGCCATAATTCTGACTCCATCCTCATGCCTCAAGGAAAGAAAGCTTGTAAGCTTGTACAGTCTGCCCTAAACCACCGCTCTGTTTTGTTCTTTTTTCTAGGAATTTATTACAAATACACTCCTGTTTGAATTAAAATAGATACATATATATGTATAATTAGAGTCTCAGTTATCAAATATGAGCAGTCACTGGAACTGCTGAATGCCATAATTTCTCCCTCTGATTCAAACAGAAGTGCACATTTTCCTATTTAGTGTGGCTTTAGGCCCTAACTTATATGCACTGACTTAAAGCTTTGATTTAGATGTAGTGACAAGAAGATAAAAGTTCTGACCATTTAGAGTTTTGGAAGCACTAAGTCAGGTCAGTCACTAGTCAGGTACACTACCTTCCCTTTTGTCTCATCTCGGAATAATAGCCTCCCTGTTTTCCTTCATTAGAGAGATCATTCTCTTCTCACCCTGCAAAGCAATTCCTTCCCTTTGGTGTAAAAAGGGTAGCACCTCTGAAGTCATGGCAACTTGTCAGCCTAATCTCACTTACCTATATTTTATGTAAAAAGTTCTTTACCCTTCTTTTAGGACAGGTCCTCCTCTCCCTTTTAGTTAGTGCTAAGGGTCAAAATTCAGCCAGGTATGCTCAGGTCTACAACTTTTCTAATTCTAGTTCAAAGTTCAGAGAAACTAGCAAAGATAAATTTGAATTTTCTTTAGAAATCACTGACTTGAGAATCATTCTAACTTATTTTCTGTGCTTCTCTGTGGCTGGATCAGAGAAAACACTCTTGTCTGAACCTTTCCAAATTTCTGTGTATCTCCTTACAGAACAGATATCATTATTACTGTGATATTTAATGCTAGACATTTTCTGTATTATACTGTGTATATATATATATGGATATATAATATGTATATATTATAGTTGTAAATGACAAAAAAATATATTATTTTTTCAAGATTAGTTTAATTTAAAAACTCCTGAGAAATATTAATATCCTTGGTAAAGGACAAAGTGGTGAGCTGCAAGCCCAAGTAATCCTCTAAGGATTTGACTACCTGCCTGTTTTCCTTGCTGGCAAATCTGTGCACTTTTCAAACTGAAGGTTACATTAACATTACACAGAGAAAGTCAATTAATTTAACAAATTATCAATTTGTGGAGTTTCTTGAACATGCAGTAACATGTACACTAAGCAGTTCTTTGTGATCCCACAGATGTCCTGTCCTCAGTGCATAGCTTCATTAATTATGTGCTATGCATGTTACTATCTAAATTGCAATGCCATTTGAGACAGGGAAAACTTTGGGAAAGAAGTGTTGCTTACTCTTTGCACACTAGTAGAGATTTCAAATAAGCAGGGTGTTTAAAAAGGCTATCAAGTCAGTGCTGTGAACGTTTAGTTTTATTCTTAGAACTACTTTAAAGCCCAAACAAAATTATTTTATGTTATTGTATATATTTCTAGAGAAAAAATGAGCATACTCAGCACTACATAGCCAGTTCATGCAAGAAAGGCTGAAATCTGTAGGAAGGCAAAGCTGTGCCCCTAGGTTTGGGTTTCACCTCTGGGAAATCAAAGAAATGCTACTGGGGTTCATGTGGTTCTTTTACAGTGATGCTTCACATGATCTCTACCCTTAGTGCAATGTAGACACAGGCATTGTACTGAATTTGCCTCCTTCCTAAACACTGAGTGAAATTCAGCCAGGGCAGAAGTATTCCTTCACACAGATTTTTACCACATCTCTTTTCTTGTGGCCACTGCTGGCTGCTGGCTCTGGTCTCCATTTTCTTACACTAGACAAACATATAAACAAATGGTTATACCTAAAAGTCATATCTGATCTATACTGTGAGAGAGCCTTGGTAATTTGATATGAATTGTGTAAACCCTTTCGGCCTAATTCAAGGGTATCTGTTGCTTGAGGCTAGGACCTTCTGTGTAGTGCCAAGCTAGATGTCAGCACTTGAACAGCAGAGAGACTGTGACTTAAAATGTTTCCATTCCAAGTACATCCCTAACAGTCATCAGTCATTTGACCTGAATATTTCAAAATGTACTGTTATCTAATGTATCCTGTCAGAAATTCCCCATACAGCTTTTCTCAAATGTAATTCATGTGTTGCATGATTCACAGATTCCATAATTTCTTTACCTAGCTACCTTTAACAATATAATAATGGACACAAGTTGACAAACATAGGAAGAATTGCATTTTTATCTCTAAGAAGGCGGTGGGCAGTTTACTGCTGAAGGACAGGTAAAATTCAGAGAACTCAAGAGCAGAGGACAGCATGTTGAGCATTTGCCCTACTTATGTAAATTCTCCAAAATGCATTTGCTATTACAAATGTTTGGATTCCTCGTAAAATGGAGCAAAAAAAAAAAACAAAAAAACAAATTAATGAAATGAGGATATTAGCAAAGAAAAATCCTAAGCAAAACTAAGAAAAGGATGCAAAGAAGGGGTTAAAGAGAGAGAAGTCACAGATGTGGGCAGAAAGGCCTCTCATTCAATGCAGCCATAAAATCAGTATTACAGATACCCCTAGGGAAGGAATGCTACAATTAGGATTCTTGATCTGGAAAGGCCTACTTGTTACTTCAATCAAGATGAAAAGTGAGATCAGAAAGGAAGAAATGTTGTTTGAAATCAACAGTTTTGTTGAGTTAGAGGCTGAGGTAAAGTCATTCAGCCACTTCAGGCTAAATGGTGGAAGTGACACTGCGCTGTCAGTTCAACTCTCACTTCAGTCTGATGCCTTATTAGAAGCTCAAACACAAATTCATGGATTTTCTGTGCTGCTGATATTCTTGCTTCTGCACTGTACAGAGTGCAAGCAACAAGAGTGCATCTGGAGATCATATCCTTGTAATCTAGCTAATAATTCATGCAATGCTTGAAAACAGAGAGGGAGAGAGTTAAAATGGACATGCTGCAAATGGCTCAGAGTACTGCAAATTGGAGTCGTGGCACATGTTGTTGAAGAAGTGGTCACATACCCTTTAGTTCTCCAAGGTACTCAGCAGAGCATAAATGAAGCCCCTGGAGAAAAGGCTGCAGACATGCAGATGTACTTTTTTTGTAAATTTTAATAAAGCTCTGTGTTTAAAATAAAAATACGTCAGGCAATTTTAACACTCCACCTGTAGAGGAGGAGGTTTTGCATATCACAAGGGCCACAAGTCCATGGACATGTGTCGTGGGGTGGCGTTGTTCAATTCAACCAATGAGGTTGCTGCGTTTTTTTGTAATGACACATTCTTGAAACAAAGAAGAAACCGGAGGAGGGGGCACTTCACTTCACTTCTGGCCTCAGGAGGAGGTGGTGGCCTGGGCTCAGCGGGGTCTGGGGCCAGCCCTGCTTGGCCCGGGGTGGCCGGGCCTGGGCTGATTTGATCTCTCTGGCCTGGCTGAAATTTTCTTTCCTGGAGGGGTGGTGAGAGAACTGCTAGTTACCAAGAAACTCACCAGGCTTCCTGAGGCCAGAAAGGGCTCTGAAACTAAAAGCAACTTTGAAACAAAGGAACCACCACATGGCTGAGAGATTGGAGCAGCCATGTGGCTGAAGATTGCCCCAGCCAGGAGAATGATCCCAGCAGCCACAGCTTCTCTGTTTCGTATGGCTCACCGCAGCTACTTTGAACTAATTTTACTGCAGGTGAGAAAGAAACAAAGACTCCGGTTGCAGGTTTTTTTTCCCAGTTTCAGTGTTTTAGCAGGGTGAAGTTAACATGATGCTGGTAAGAACCACGTGGCTGCGGAGAAACCCAGCAAGCTCTTCTTCACAGTG
>VZTB01000127.1:0-116093 GCA_013397245.1 Thryothorus ludovicianus | reverse complement strand
GTTGGGGGAAAGTAGCAATTTTGGGTACAACTGTGAATTGAAATATTAGTGGGTGAAACAAAGAGATATTACTGTGATTTAAGGAGAAACTTGGAGAAATGAGAGAAATGATAGTAAAGAGACTTTTGTTCTTAGAGATAAATAAGAAACCTGTTGTATACTAAAGTTGCTCATTCCTAAAAAATAACACCCCAACTAGTAATGTAGTCTATAACAAGAGAAATGTTCTTTTGTCATGCAGAGAATAATTTTTCTTCCCGGGCAGTGGTTTTCATTTGTGACAAAGCTACAGGAAAACTTTTTTTTTTCTTGTGAGAAAAGTCTCCATAGCATAACAAGAGAAATTCTTCTCCCCAGGTGAATTGAACACTGTTTTTTTAAACATAGTAAACTGACTACAGGTCGTGGGTTTTATCTGTGCATTGTCAGTGGAAAAAAGAAAGGTTACCTGGAATTTGGTTCCGATGTTCTCACTATTATAATTTTCCTCTTTTAGCTTTGTTAATAAAGTTTTTTCTTGTGTGTTTTCAAATTTAAATTTGCTTTGTTTCTCTTTCCTTTTTAATCCTATCTCACTATGAAAATAAACCCCCAACAACATGTCTATGGGTGCTACCTTTAACCTGTTGGTGGAGAAGAAACATGCCTTTAAGGCTTGTTGCCCGTAGAACCTGGGCAGATCACAGCAATCCAGAAAGCTACACATTTCTTCTTTTTCAGGGACAGTTGATGGAATTAGATTTGAAAACTAAAAATGTTTAAGATTTTTGGATATGAAGTCTTTTTTCAAAAGTCTAAAATTTACAAGTTAGATAAGCCAGAATAAAAATGTTTCACATCAGGTCAACATAATTTCAGGGGATGGAATTTTTGGCCACTGAACATCTTTCACACAATTGTGAAAGAGCTTTAATTTACTTTTCAAAATCTTTTTTTATGGCCCTGTATGAAATTTTGAAGAAGTCTCCAGAAAGAAGAGAAAGCTGAAACTTGTTTGCAATGGTTTTACATTTTTCTCATTTTCTCTGCTTTTTTTCCACAAAATAACACCACTGGAGGAATTATATGTAAGAGACAGTGAATACAAAATACTTAATTCTGTAGAGTGCATTCTTTTCATGGACTATGAGACAAAATTCCTGAATAAAAAATATACATATGAAAGAGACACAATGTTTTTCTCTCAGTTTTTCTTTTTTGGGAAAAACAATATTTAAAAAAATAAAAAAGTAAAATAATTTAAAAATTTAAAAAAGTAAAAATTACTTTTTAAATGTGACATTACATAAACAATTTTTCATTGGTGAATTGAATTGAATCCTCTAAAATATACTAATACTTACTAATTTTACTAATATTTTACTAATTCCTTTAAATTTAAAAATTCATTTGACAATTTCTCTTTGTATGATTCCCTAAATGATGTTTCAACTGTCATTTTAGCCATATGGAACACAGGAAATTAATTTTCACATATTTCAAGACTCAAACATGCATACAAAGCACAACAAACCAGCCTGGAACAGTAAACACCTTTTCAACACAGCACCATGGCCACCTTGTAATGGCACATTTTTTCTAATGGATTCAGGAGTATTAGATAAAATATTACACAGCTACAGCTAATGGGGTGAGAGAAACCAAACACAAATCCCCTAAACCACTGCATCAAAACCTTTAGTGCTTTAGGTAAATGGGAATCCATGAAGTATGTTTCTGAATTAAATTCTACAGGGAAGAAAATGTTAGGCATTGCTTTGCAATTTGCCAGATGTTTCCAGGTTATTTTTCTCTTTCCATCAGAGTCAAGTTAATCATGTTCAATAGGCCACCCTGCAAGGAAAAGTAAAAGTAACTTCCTTAGACAGCTGCTTTGCATAAAGCGTTTGCTTTCAAGGAATATTGTGCAGCCTGGAGATACTGGAAAGTAATAACAGAAGAAAAAGAAGGAGGGAAAATCTGCTCACACATCACCACCCTACTGAGTATCTCCACATCCCTCCAAAATGAAACCAAAGCTTTGTTTTAATGTAAAGGGAGGCTACATCAAAATTCGTTGATGACATTAAAATAGCCAACTTGATCCACTGTGAAATATTGTCACCTCATCTTCCTTTATGACTCTAACTAAGGGTTAGAGTAGGGATACTGTCTGAATAGACCTTAACATGTAAATAATGACTAAATTATAGGACAATTCAGAAATAAGGTTTGCAAGCTATGGAGAAAAATTTACAGTGACTGTGGCTTAACTCAGAGTGCAGGAACAGACCCAGGTCTGCTTGCTAACTGACTTCTATATTTTTAAATTATTATATTCTCTATCTTCCAACTACTTGAAAAAAATATTTCAAGACCTTTGATTACACATGGAGAGATTTGAGACAAATCAGCTGGCAAGCACATTTCTATCTGGGAAAACCCCTACATACATCAATATAGAAAATGCAGACATAATTCTAGTGTTGAAAACTTCTCAGTTTTTATTGCATAATTATTGTTTTAAAAGAATCCAATTTTAAAAGGGCCTTACCAAAACTATGATTTTATGACAAAATAATGGGGTTTAAATTAGGCATAGGGAGTTCCCAGTATAACTGAGAATCTTCATGCTCATCATCATCTACTTTTCCAGTTTCTCAGGTTATCTTTGGAAAGTTGACATTATTATAAGATTTTAATGAATTTATCTACTGAGTGCAGCTTTTATGATCATAGATGTCATACTGAACTCTGGTTTATAATTACCAAGGAAGGTTTACTGCATGTACAATAATTGCCTTATTGCAATTGCACAAGCAAACACACACATATGTCTAAAGAGGCACTTGAGGCACACATGCACAAATATACTTACACGTATATATTTGAAGGGGGAGGTTGTGGCATTAGTTAGTGGACATACAACACATTGGATCCAATTACGTCTCTGAATTTAATTGCAATTCCTTCTGTAGATAGTTTTGAATATGATCCCATGACCCTGACTTGAAAGAAGAAATAATGTTGCTATTTCAGAGAATGCTGAATGAAATGTACTGACATACATGGAGTCAGTAATGCATGAAACATAGAATTGCTAGTGGTCCCAGTGGATATTGCTGTGTGGTAATTTTGTATTAATATTGCATTAATTATTAATTAATTATTAAATTTACTGCCTTTACCACACCTAGGAGCATCAACCCACCACTAAATGGTGCAGCACTCAGGGGGAACATCAGGGACAAATCTTAAAAGAGAAATTAATTTTCAGTCCTTGCTACTAGTTTTGTGTTCATTTAAATTTTCCTGGTTTCTAGTTTTTAATCCTAATGAAGTGGCTCCTCTGTGTGTGTGCGTGTGCGCATGTGTGAGAGTATAAAAACCTTCTGATCTTCCTAGTGGAACTAACACAGAAAAATCTGGGCACATCTCCGTGACCCAGCTGGAGCTGAACGTATTTTCAGTCTTCATATATATACTTAGAAACCTTGGAACTTTTTCCAATAGAAGTGTAGGTCAGTAGGAGTGAATATAAACCTCCTCATTACTTTCTGCAGATCTCTTCTAGAAGAATTGCATGAGTGAGCATTTGAAAATGACCGTGCTTTATCCCTTTTATCACACAGTCACCACGATTTACTTACTCCCTGGCAGGGACTCCAAGCTGTCTGCCTCCATAAATCAGCAGTAGTCGCCTTAGCCTTCTCCCAGAGGATTCAGGTTGAGGTGCATGGAGGTTGGGATAATTCATGGGAAACATGACAGCCCCCTTAAGGATTTTTTTATGACTTGATAAATCCACAGATGTGCCAGGGTTTTTTGTAGGTGAATGATACTTGGATGTTTGCTGCCAAGAGATTATACTTTGATATAGATGTCCAGACTCTAAAAAAAGTATATTTTTCAGGATATATTAACGAACGTAGCTCTTGCTTAAGACCACTGTTGTATTTTTTTTGCCTCTTTAATCTTAAAAGTAACATATGGACTAAAGCCCAGCATCCATCAAACTGACATGGGAACAGACCAGACATTTATAAATCTAGTCCATAAGCACGTTTTCTCATGTTTTGTTTAATCTGATTGCAATTATGTTGTGTTGGGACAAGAACAGGAGGAGCGAAACCCTAGCACCTCGGTGGTGTAGGAGACTGTTGGGTGCCTGGGTATGGGTATGATGGATGGAGATGAGAGATCTCTGAAGCTGGGTTCTGGAACTTAAACTTTATTGGAAAGGGCGTGGGTGCAGAGACCCTGCTTAGAGCTGCCAGCCGCAGATCAAGCAGGCCCGGGGGGGGAGAGAACAAAAGACTGAAGAGCAAGAGAAAAGAGCAGAGAAGAGCAGCAATAGAGGAGCAAGAGAGAGAGCAGGAGCAAGAGCAAGAGAGCAAGGAAGAACAGGAATAAGAGAGCGAGGTTCTTGTTACAATGCAATAAATTCTCTTCTATGTTGAATATTCTAATTTCCACTAACCAGTCTATTACAAGATACAAGTCCTATGGCATTTGTATACAACCTATAAGAATCCTTACATTACCCTACTTATCAGCAAGCAGAGGGTCTTGCTTATCTAAACAAAAGGGGATTACTCTCAGCCGGACAGACATACCAGCTTTTCAGTTGTTCAGCAACTAAGGCTTGGTATGTCAAAGGTTGCCTTCATTTCAATCTCGCTCACAGTTCCCATATTCTTAAAATCTTTTGTTAGGTAATCATATTTATAAGGTTTTCCTGTTTCATCTTCCCCAACACGTTGGCACTAATGTAAATTTGAGGTAGAAACCCTTGAATTTGGCAGAGCTACATGGACAGATATTGCACAAAATGAGCAACCTGAGGAGCATGCATTATTGCCTCCCACCTCACATGCTTCATGCACACTTGTGCATATAGCATGTTCCCAATGTGCCCTGTACAGCAGGAGCCACCGAAAAGGGACGAGGGAGAACAAGGACACATTTATCTCTGGGCTGTGAAGAGAGAGGTTGCGGCACAGACATCCTGCCAGGCAACCTGCGCTGCATGATGCTCAGCCATAATGTGCAGACTCATCCAGGGTGTTTGGTTGCTTACTCTGACAGCAGTAAAACCCCTAATTCACAGTGGCTAATTTTAACCTGGAGGTTGCTCATACACCAGCTTTGCAGCAGCACAGACTACTGCCCTGCACCTTATCTCTTCCCTTGGCACCCTGGCTTCCCTGGAAAGATGGCAGCCACACAATGTTCCTGCTAGCATTTCAGTTTGGCACATGTACCCACAGGTCAGCAGAGACACAGGCAGTATTTCTTTTCAGGAACAATGAACGTAGTGAAAGAAGCAAAAAGACTCAAGAAAGGAGAGGTAAGGATATTGATTTGCTAAAGAAAAGTGTTACTAAGAGCCTGAGCTGGGATAATAGAACTGCAGGACACATCCTTACACAAGGAGCAGCTATTCATGGCACTCCTTGAGATGTATGGATTTAATGGCAGCTGTATCGCCTTCTAAAACTGCCTTGTGCTATGAGATACGGTATGTACAGTAAAAATAGCACTCTCCACACAGCAGGTTTCTATTATGGGATTAACCACTTGTGCCCACATTGTAAAATCCTGCTAACGACTAGCAAAGGCAAATCTCCCCAAAGCAGCCAAGCAATGAAAGAAAGTCACAAACAAAAGACTAATGACCTAAAAGTAAAATTCAAACCTGAAGATACCGCAGAAAATATTGCTTAAAAAGCTAATGGTACAAAACTGTGTGAATTATGTGACTAAACCCAACTAACAACATCCATTGTTTGTTCCCCCATGTCCTATGCTACTACTTCTGTTAATGTATATGAGATTGTAAAATGCAGGAGAAAAGATTGTATGCAAAGTATGTTTATTTATGAATTTCATATTTATTGCTTCTTCAGCTAAACCTGCAGAGGCAGGGATGACTCTGACTGAACAGGGAAGGTTATCCTAACAGCACTAGACAGTTCCCTACCAGTTCCTACAGTGACTGAAGTTTTATGCAGCCCATTTAGAGTAGATAA
Organism: Thryothorus ludovicianus; assembly: GCA_013397245.1. Lineage (NCBI taxonomy): Eukaryota > Metazoa > Chordata > Aves > Passeriformes > Certhiidae > Thryothorus > Thryothorus ludovicianus. The sequence continues at coordinate 110,082 of VZTB01000127.1, read as the reverse complement.
CTCAGAAAGAAATTAATTCCATTCACTTCTAGAGTTGACCAGGTCATTCATTTAATTAAATTTCAGTAAGTATAAAAAAATTTGCTTTCCATTCAAACGGTCTCCTATTATATCCTTTCTTTAGCATATGGTACCAGGCATATTGCCAGCCCTATATGGAAGGAGAAATTCAGCAATATGTTGCAATAAAGTTCTCTCCTGGCTCCTTAGTCAAACTTACTTTCACCTAAAATATTCTTTCTTGCCCTTTCTTATTTCTAGGATCTCAACATAAAGTCATCAGCATTCATGCTCTAAGATTAGATTTAATGTGTTTCTAAAGCCTCCCATTAACCTTTCAGAAAGTCTGACATTTCCTGATTCACCAGACAACTAAGTCTTTTTCTATCAGGGTAGACAGTCTCTTCTCAAATCACTTGCATGTGTCAATAATGACTCCTTTCTTTCCCCATGAGCCAGAGGAGAGTGGGGCCCCAGCTCCTTGACTGAAGGGGGTTGCTTTTGCAACAGCTTGTGCACAAGCAAAGGCAGGGATGGATAAATAATGTTAAGCAGCTTCACAATCAAAAGCTTCTGCAGATAGCCTCAAATCCAGACATAGGTGGATTGGGTAGTAGATAATTTTTTATTAAGGTACTGACAGAAATGTAGCCTTTCAGGATGCTTATGAGCCTGAGGAAAAGCTGCTATTATTCTTAAGTTTCCATTCCTGCTGAGCCAGCACCTGTTTGCACTTTCCCCTCATTCTGGTCAAGCAAAGATTCTCACTTAGTATGCAATAAAATGTTGCTTTATTTCCCCTGTAAGCCACACATTGACATCATTTGGTGTGTGCCTGGTTTATGGCCTAAGGATTTGGCCTTTTATATGTACACAATTATCTAGATCACTTTTCCTCCCTTCACTCCACACCCTCCACTCCCCTCCCACCTCCAGACTCCTGTCAAAACAACAAGTTTCTCAGGTCTATTTTTTAAGTTAATATATGCAAGTGTCATGTGCTTGCAGATCTATTTTACTTCCTTGAGATATGAGGGTGAGAGAAATTCTTTACTTTTTAGCCATTAGTTGTTTTACAGAATTAAAAATTGCACAGCTTTGATGATCTGGTAAACTTTCTTGTCTTCTGCAACTACAAAATTAAAATATTTTCTATAAGCTAGATACCATGGTAGTTCTTGACTGAGTTTGCACTTGGCATATAGAATGATTTATCATTTGACATTGGAGTCCCCCTTGTATAATATTTTGACAAAGGACAACAAAAAATTTGGTCTTTTGTCCTTGATTTTGTGTTTCCTTCCCACAATCCTAGATGGCTCTCAAAAACATGCTTATGATTTTTTTCCCACAGATGTGAAGTACAAGATATACTATCTTGTACTTAATGCCACAAAAGCTGAAACAAAGTAATATCTTTTAAACTTGCTTGGAGGCCACACACAGCTTTTTTATGCAACACATATGTTGGTTATTGCAAAGAGGAATCCCCTCCTTCTTTCCCCAATGTCAACCCTAACTAAAGCAATTGAGAGGAAGCATTGTTTTCCCTGTCTTATATGTATTTATGTACATCTATATGTCATTTTAATTATACAGTTATCTGTACCTATATCTATCGATATTGATATCTATATTGATAAGTGTTTAGGTAAGTATTTATAGATATAAAAATATATCTATATATCCCAATATAAATAAGCATATGTAGCTATATATTAAGAGATTACAATAGGTATCACTACCAATGTATATTCATAGACGCTGGTATCTATTTATACAAACAGATCTTGATAGGTACAGATCCATTTTGACCTGCATATTGATATCAATAGGTATGAATGCCTATTGACGTGATAACTAGCACTGCCTATGGATTTGAATATCTGTTGATAGGTATTGATACCTGTTGACATTAATACCTATTGGCAATATTAAGACCTCAGTACTTAAACAACACCTATATTAATGGGCACTGATATCTATCAATATTTATATCTATGATATTAATACTTATCACTAGTCACTGATAATACCTCTCAATAAGCATTGGTACATTTTTCTGTCAATAGGCATTGATACCTACCAACACAGGTCCCTTTCTAGATCAATATGATACGCCTCAATGCCCATTGATTTGCATACCTAATGGTGGGTACTGGTATGAGGAGGTATTGATACAAACTGATACATCCAAATATCCATACCATTGATCCATTTGGATCAATACCTGTTCAATTTGATATCTATAGTGATGGGTATCTATGTCTATTGTTTTGGATATTGATTTGAATCTCAATATGTGTGGTGTGAAAAAGGGATTTCAGGTGACCTTGCCCCTGAAAAGTCACAGTTGTACTAATTACCAAAGAAAATGAACAGCCTTGCTCTTAATGGATTGCAGCTGTGACTAATAACATAGGTGTGAAAAAAGGAATGGGTTGGTGGGTCAAGGCAGCCTTAGAGCTTTTTGATGAAGGAGCCCTGGAGGAAGAGAGCCCTAAGAGGATGGACAAGCTCTGAGGGAGAAGGAAAGATCCAGAGACACAAAGAAAAATAAATCAAGGAAGAGAGTTACTGCTGGCAAAAAGATCTGCTGGAATGTCAGTCTGGGTCTGGTGCAGTCATAGTTGAACTAGCTAAGGCTAAGTTCAGAGTCTGCCAACTAATATGTGCAGGCATAGTCCAGCAGGAGATAACCAGCAGAGTCTGCAGTTGGACCCTACAGCAGGAGCTTGCTGTAGTCAGAGTCAGGATAGCAAAGCTATGGGGAAGAATAAACAGGAACCCTTTTCACTTTGTTACATGTCTGTGTCTTGGCTCATTTCTACCCCTAACAAGAGATCTGCTGCAATAAATATGTAAATAAGCCATAAACCAGTAAATATACTATTAAATATCAAGAGTAATACCCTTTGATAATGTTTATAAAAAAAATTCAAAACCATGAACAATTGAGGTTTATCAATAGCAATCATATCTATTTATATTTGTAGCCACTGGTACTCATTGATACCTTCTGGTGTTGTAAATGATGAATGGGTATCAATATCCATGTATTTGGATATCTATCAATAGGTAGCAGTATCAGTGGGTATGACTTTCTATCACTACCTATCAATATCAATTGCTGCTGATAGTCAGCTATGCCATGCATTACTGAGTTTTTTTCAACAATACCTTCCTGTATTGATAAGCGTAACTCTCTAATACCTATGATTTCTGATACTGATTTTGATCTCAATAAACAATGCCTATCAATATATTTTGATATCAATAGTTATCAACATACAATCAACACCTATCAATGACAGGCAATGATAGGAATAGATATCAATAGGTATTGACAGCTATCCATATCAATAGGCATTGCTAGACCTACATACCTACTGGTTTCAATGCTGATTTCAATACCTATATGTATCAGTAGCTATGAATATTGATACCTACTGATTTTGGCATCTATTGGTAACATAAGGAATACATACCTTTGAGCACCAGTAGAGCTACTCTTCATCACACTGTAAAAGCTCCTTAAATTTCTAGTATTCAGAATGTGTCTTTATTCATCCCACACTAACTCCTGTGCTCAATCAATTTGTCTGATACAGAAATTCTACACTTTAAGGACTTCTTCTGGGAAGTTCTGTCTGCAATGAAGCCCTGATTTGACTGGGGTCGAAATATACTTTTTGGCAATGCTGTGCTGATAAGCCGTGATAAAACAAGGAGGCCAGAGAGTAGTCTCAGTTGTCAACAAGGACAACTTCCATGGAGTATTTTGATAATGCAATAATGTATTGGAATAAAATGGCCTGATTGCCTGGCTTATGTAGTGAAGGATAAGTTATTGTTGTGGACTACATTTCTAAGACATCTTCGTGTAAAGACTTACATGACAAATGCCCCCATGGAGATAACTCATGCATAAGGAGCATATATTTTCATTATTGATTTACTAAAAGGATATTATTGCTACTGCAAATGTGGGAAAATTGTCTCTTTGGGTCAAATTCCATTTTAATGATACTGCAAAAAAGGTGACAAATACACCTGGGATTTTTTTAACCTCATCCACCCCATTAGATACACTTAGTTTAGCTGGTGGCTTAACTTTTCCAAAACCATGCTCTAATATGTTGTGAGCTGCACTAAGTGTCCCAAGAAGAGAATTGTGTAGGTGGGCATATACTTGATTTGTGTTGCACTAGAGTTCCCCTACTAGACCATAACAGGTTGTAATGTATCGCTTTGGAGAACACTTGCACACTTTTCTACCCATTCCTCCAGAACATAAACAATACTAGAATAGTGTCAAAAGAAGACCTCCCCAGCATGTTGGATGCATGGTAAGACAAGTCAAGGGTCAGAATTCTGAAAACTCTTCTAAGAAGGGATTATGTGCCAGCAGGAGCCGAGTCAGTGATGAGACTATAAAAAATCCCTACAGTGATGTACACGTGACACTGCTGGAAAGGAATCTGAGCTATACAGCTTGTTTCCTTTCAGATCATGTAGTTTTCCAGCCCTGGAGAGGTTTGGTTTCTGAAATCCTAATTCTGGACTCGTTATGATTAAAACAGAGTGTGATAATCCAAGATGATGTAAAATATATAGAGTGCATTCAGATTGCAAAATGACACAGACATGATGGAAATAAATGCCATCATATTTAAGCTCCCAACTGCGAAATATAAGTCTAAACATATGATTTTGAAATCTAAACTATATAATCACATTTGAAAATTCTATGGTCAGTATTAAGTATTTATTAGCTGTTCATTACCAAATAAAGCAAATCGTTATTTAAAAAGGGGCTTAGCTATCTAAAATAATCCATCTAGATTTTGGTTCTATTTTCACCCCTGTCATAATATACTACAATACATTAAAAGGTTTAAGTAAAGCTTTAAGAAACTTATTTTTCCATGTACCTAGGCCAGTAGCACTCTACCTTTTGAGGGGCCACTTCTAAGGGTTAGGAAAGAGTAGCCAAGAAACAAAGATCTGTTTCTACAAGTTTTATATTTGCTATAGAGAAGATGTACACTTCACAGAAATACAGAACCAGTAATGTGTGTGTTAGGGAGAGTTCTTGCCAATAAATTATTGCACTGCCCTCCAGCATTTCCATATAGAAAGAGTTGTATTTTTCTCCTAGGAAAATTTCAAGGAAAATACACGGGCATTCTTTTTGTTGTACAAGTGACCAGTTACTCTGTTCATGCTAGCTAACATTAGCATCACCCATCATCTCTGCCTTTGATTCCCTTTATCAGACCCCGTCATTTCTGCAGTCAGATGCTCAGCACAACCAGAGTCTGTGCTGCTATCAATGAATCTGGGTTTTGCACCAGGACCTCGTGATCTGGGTGCTGAAGAAGGCCACCCAGGTGGAAGCATGTGTAATCCAGGGAGTCACAGGGCATTGGTATCATGGTCTAGATAACACCTTCCTCTTCAAAATCTATTTCTCCCATATGTTCTGCCAAAGCCAGGGCCACAGGGGATGTGAACTACCCAGAGCTGGGATGCCTTAACAGCAACATCTCTTAAGAAGCTGTGCCAATACGACTGAGAGTGCAGAGGCAGACTCAAGTAGGTATTCCATACTTTATGTGGAAATGAATATAGGTTAGTCAATAGATTGACTTTTTCTTGGTAAGTGATTTAAAACCATGGAGTGAGGGTTGGTACATGAACTCCTGAGAAGTTTAAGTGCCACTTCTATAAAAATTCTCCAGCCTAGAATTTTAAGGGATTTTTTCAGCAATTTTTGTATTGGAGAATGAAATGAGAACGATTTTATTTTCCTTATTATTAATTTGTGTAGCTGGCAGGTGCTTAATCCTTTGCACTTGAAAATACAAGTGACTGAAGGTGAGAAGATGCTATAGGGCAAAAAGATACTAGTGGAGGAAGAAGACAGCAGGCTACTCTGTCAAGGGGGTTATCAGCAGACCCTCTAGTCATTCAGCTTCACTGAGGCAGGTTCAGGAGGATGCATGCGCTTTCAACTCTATTTTTGCAGTTGTGTATTAGATATATAAACACATATTCACACCTCATACGCTCTTGAGGTTTTTTTTCTTTATTTAAAATATTTTATGTTTAGTTGTTTGGGGTTTTTTAATATTTTTCTTTTTGTTGGTTTGTTATTTTTTTAAAACAATAAAGGAATGTATTTCCTTACCAACTGTCAATATACTATGGAATAGCAAATTAAACTCTAAAGCCTCTTAGGTCTAGATTATTCTAACTAATTTTTTGTACTTAAATGAGACACAGTTTATGTACAGTAATTTGAGTATCCTCTGTTATCAAGACAGAGAGATAGGATATCTCCATAGGACACTTAAGTACTAAAGTGGCTTGAGATCACCCTCAGAAAGTGTCTGTCTGTTTCAACTAGCAGAGGAAGGCAAATGGACGTGCCTTAATTAGATGCCTGCAGTTGGTTGAGTTGATTCCAAATTTATTTTAACAGGAAGATGAATAGAGGATTTGTGAATGAAAAGTAAAAGAACAACAAATCAGTAGAACAGTCAGCTTTTCATTCTAGACTCCAATGGTCAATTCAAAGACACAGAGAGGAATAAATAAAAATACTATTTTAAAAGGCTGAAAATAATAATTTATAAAATTCCTTCGAGCAAAGACATTTAACATAACAGTCAGAGAAAATCAATTCTCATTTCTTTGCTCCCCTGCTTTGTATGACATCCTCAAAAGGACATGCGAAATTTCAAAAATAATATTTTTTAATATTAGGTGGATGATTAAAGAAGCTGCTAGTAGAATCAGAATTTTTCTCTCTTTCTAAAATAATGCAAATGTTTATTTTACAAGAATCACCTTTGGCATGATGGAAATCTCACTGAAAGTAATGGTAATTGTTCAAGCTAGGCTCTAATATTCCATGTATTTCCATAGCTTTTCATTTAATTATGCTTCTTTTGAAGCTCTGTTATTAAAGAAAATAAGTGCTACCTTTCAAACACAGCTGGAGTAGTGGCAAGGGACAGGGGTTCTCTGTAGCATTAATTTTTAATGCATTTTCACTCTTATGATTGACCTTCCATTTATAAGATAAAAGTACATTTGAGACAAGGAGTCTCCCTGAGTTATTAATAGCTTATTTAATTATTCTCCTTTCCTTGGTAGTAATACTTCAGAAGGCATTCAGGGAAGATGTGTGAATACATTGTGTAGTACTCAGAACATGCAGACATTTGTTTTACTTGCCCACTTCCCTTGATTTGCCAATCTGTTTTAAATGCAATTGCCAAACTCGATTGATGTCCTTCATTTTGTGGTGGAGAGGTGAAAAGATTACACATTATCTTCTGAGGCTGGCAGTGGCAGAAATTACCCAGGACTGCATTTCCAAAGCAAAATTTAAAAGCAGCAGAGCTTCTCTCTTGGAGCTACTTTCTCCTTTTTGGGATATTTCTGGAGGTGCCCAGCACTTGTGCCAGAACAGCAGCACTCTGACTTCTACTGCTGCCAAAGAAGGAGCTTATGAGCACTGTCAGACCTCAGGATCCAGCTTTCCAAGGATATCTGGTGCAGTGCTGAGCAAAGCAGGGAGGAGATGGTGGTGCCACCTGCAGAGCCCTGAAGCTGTTGGCAGCTCTGGGATAACAGCACATTCCCATGGTGCCAGTGATCATAAAAGCCAATTGCACTGAACAGGGCCAGACTACTTCCACCACAGCCTCAGGTGGAGGTTAGTTTAGTACAAAGAGGAAGGTGGATGTGAAAAAATGCTGTTCTGGGTACTGCCATAGAAAGCAAATAAATTTGCTCTATGATATTTTCATTTACCAAGAGAAACAGATGGGGGTGGATGGACAAGCCAAGACCAGCTTTAATTATTACTCCTTTGAAAAGGAATGTGCATAGGGACCAATGCTGTAATTTGGAATCAAGCTGGCAGTAATACCTCTGTCTTTAAAAGATCCCCTAGTACTTGTTCCAACAGCTTAGTCTATTTTGCTTTTAAACTCCTTCACCTACAGCCCAGTACAGTTCCATTACACTTTGGCTCCTAAACCATGAAAGGATTTTAGAAGCATAGAGCTAAATATGTTGCAGACATCATCTGTGGGGGCACTCAGGCAAAGAAGATTTAACACTGAAATTAGTTTCCAAGATTTTAAAAAGACTTTCCTTGTATCTGGACAGGCAGATGTATTACCAGTGTAGAAGGTTGCTTTCAGGGCATTGACAAAGGATAGATCTGAGCACAACAGATTATTACCTTCTCTAAATTAACTTTATTATTACTTTCTCAATCCAATGGAAAGAGAAGCCAAATTGGTTCAAATTAAAGTTTGTCTGAAAATACTTCTACTTACTGTACAAACCTAATATTTTCTTGACTGCTGTTTAGGAGAGATATCACACTGAGATACCTAATGAAGTTCAGATGCAAATTATTGAAATAACATAGAGCAATCAGGTGGGAATTGAAAATTCAGATTAATTCTGTTTTCTGAGAAGCCATTATTAAGAAAGTCATTATTAAAGAAAAGAAACATCATTCATTTTCACTGAGTTACTTGGAGACATTAAACACCACATGACAGAGATTATTCACATTTCACTAGCCTCTAGGACAGCCAGCCTCTCTAGTAGGACATAGCCTCCCTATGGATGTATCTAAACAAAGGTGAACTTGAGGAACCTTGAGATGAAATGCTCTAACAGAGGACAGAAAGCTAGAAAGCCATTAAACAAAAGCTGATTAACTCCAACTTTCCAAATTCCAGTCTAGTGCCCCAAAATCACAAGGTTGTCTCTCCTCTGTGCTATGACTCGAAACTCAGGCTGAATCATACATGTTATACAACTTTTCCTCTCTCTTGATGTCGAGCAGCAATTTCACCTTTCCTTGTGTTGTTGTTTTTGTCTTTTGTACTCTGATAAGTGTGTGCATGGTTTTGTTAGCCTCTCTCCTCTGAGGCTGCTTCCCCTTTCAGCTGCTCGCCTCCCAGATGGTTTTTTAAATCATATGTTTCAACATTAACATTGTGCTGGTTGCCTGCAGGCCTTGGTCCTAAGCACTGGGAAAGCCAGACTGGGAAGATTGCCCAAGGGAAGGCAAAATGGTCTTTTTCCAAGAAGCTGAGTAACATCTAGTTTGCAAGCTCTCCTTTACTGAAAGCTATGAAATTCCCAAGCTGCTACACCCCTGGCAGGATCAACACACATACAGTGCGCTGCTCCTGTTGCATGAGGTCAAGACTGGTAATCTATTATTTTGTTGAAATTTGAGCGTAGGAGATGCAAGAAGCTAACTGTGGAGAGGCTTGTAATTTATACCCCACTCTCAACTCACTGCAATAAAAAGAGGCCAAAAGTGCAGAAGAGTTTTTAGACTTGCAAATAAAAACTGGGCACTAGAATTTATTTTTCTATGGCAGTTGTAAGAGGCCAAAAAGAGTCTGCAATTGATGTAGTGTTAAAAAACGGGATAGCTGTTGGTATGGTGATGGCAAAGAGGCAAGAAGGGCCTTTGTAGGGGTTCCACAGAGATATTTATTCCAGCTACAAACACAGATTGTCCAGGGTCAAAGGTGAGCTTCATGGGCAGGGTCCAGGTTAAAGTATAGGGGTGGTTGGGGCTGGGAGAGCATCAGGGACCAATTGTCAGGGAGCAGTACAAAAGTGGGGTTGGATTGTGGGAGCCAGTGGGGAAATAGGGAGAGAGTGACTGAGGGACACAGGGACAGGGATGGGGTTAACAGGGCCAACTGAGAGAGTAGAACAGGGATACATTGGCATAGCAGAAACAGGGTAGGTATTCTGTGAGAGAAGCCTCTTGCTTCCCTCTGAACCAAGGAAAACCTCTCAGGGCCCACAGACCTCCACAGTGTAGGCCGAATACTGAGTCTGTATCTGCTCAAGTTTTGATTTCAGTGAGAATGGGCTTGGACAAAAACCACAGGAGGACTTCAGGATCTGGCCCCATGTAGGGTGTTTAGGGGAGACTGGTTGTCAGCAACTGGGTCAAGCCAACAACTTCTGTCTACTTAAAATAAAGTCATTATTCTCAAACCCGCAGCAATGCCTGCTCCTGATGACTGCTGCAGTCACTGATTGAAACCAGAATTAGCCAAAGTCTTTCTTGGTCCCTGCTTCTAATTTAGCTTCCCAGCCTTATTATTTCTGGCTGTAAATGTTTTTATTTTTTAACTCTGAGAGAGAGTTCAAAGTTTTTAACTGATTGTGCCCAAGTAAGTTTTCCAGCCAGGAGTCTGTACTGCTTCTTGAACTTGAAAATAATTGGTCTAGTCAGGGATTTCTTCATTATTGAGGAATCCTGGATAAAATGTTCTGTAGGCATTTCAGGGGTAACCACAGGCTAACCCATCCCAGGATATTTAATCTGTTAGATCATATTTAATATTTTTATCATGATAGCATCCAGAGGCCCCAGCAGGACCCCCAGTGAGATAGAAATTTTAGAAATGCAGATGTTTACATGGTCTCTTTCCCAAAAGCTAACAATCTAAAAGGAGCCTATAAAAAGCATATTAAGAGAAAAGCAATAAACCTGGAAAAGCTGTCAATGTAGGGAATAATCTTATTTGCTTGTATTAAACTTACTTTTGTCATCTGACCAGCAACATACAGCTTGTGTCAAATTAGCTAGCAAAGAAATGGATATTTCTGTGCAAAACTCACAGGAAATCTTGCAACATCACTTTTTTGCTATAGTTTTGGATAGCTGTAGCTATTCCCTGTTAAAATTATTAGTACTCTAAATGAATGAGATCACCTACTGAATAAAAGCACAGCCAAGCCACACTCATAACATGATCTCATGCAGGCTTGTCTTCAAGAATGCCCCCCTGAGAGTTTTCAACAATTGTTCATCCAATTGTTGTATGTAACCTCTGTTCAGAAAGGAAATGTGGCTGACAAAATCAACTAAAAAAAGAACCCACTGAAGCCAAAAACAATATTAAAAAGTGTTTGTGCCTGGATATTTTAATATATATTCTTTTCTCATCACCAAAAAAGAATCCATTCATTTTAAACAAATCTACATAATGTTAATTTTTCACATACAAGGGCCATTCATTTATTTCAGAGGGGGCTCATGAGATTAGGTCTTAAATAAGTTATGCATGAGTGTCTCCATGCCCTTAGAGCCAAGTACAGCAAAACATTCTCTTGTCTTGTGGCACCCATATAGTGCAGCACTGTCTGCACAGCTCCAACACCAATAATGTTTTTGTCTCATCTACAAGGTAAGGAGTCACTGTTTTTCAGAAAGGAATCGAAGCACGAGGAGAAGAAAACATCCACCAATTGAAGACCATTTTGATGCTAAACAAGCCAGATGATTCCTTGTCAGATTTTCATAATTCATCATCCACTTGTGAAAAGTCCCCCATCTGTATATATGTCCTAAAATAGAGAGGGTTATAAGGGACTTGTTGAGAGAAAGTGTACACTGGAGAGGGCACTTGAACCAGGTCACCAAATCCCCAGACTAGCCTCATAATCACGAGTTCATCCTTCTTCCCAAATCTCTGCCAGGGAGATCACCAGGAACTCAGACATTACACAACATTGACTTTCTGTCTCTTTGAAGAAGACTTTGATCCTTGCAAGCAGACATTTTCTACCCAAGACAGCTCATTGCATTAGTCTGTCCCCTTGCCAGCTCTGTGCAGAGGCTAAACAGAAACTTTGCTGCACAAGACAGAGTGAAACATGAAGACGTGGTTCAAATGGAAAGCATAAGTGGACAGAAAAAAGAAAAGAAAATATGGGGAAAAGGGGAAAAGAAGAAAACTGAATGGATGAGAGCCAAAAAGAAAGAAACAGACTCTAGTTTTGTTGCATAGGTCTTGAAAGCCTTTCTGTGAGGACTAACTTTATGGTATTACTGACATTTAGCACTCAGAAATGACAGTACAGTTGGTTAAGTGCCTTTGGACAGCAGACAGACATGGTACCATGCAAAGTACCTCATGGATTCTTTACAAGATTGCTTAATGATTTTTTTATTGTCTGAGTCACTAATCCCACTGATAAACTAGCATGAACAGTCAGTGCTAGTGTGCGCCATCAGCATGTTTACACAAAATGCCACCAATGATACTGCACCTCTGAAGCACAGAGATGAATTTTTCATTCTGTTAGATGGTTTTCTAGACAAAAATAGTCTCCCAACACTCCCTCCAATTCAGATTTTCAGGATATCACTGAAAACCATGGTTTTCTGACACTGTCACTGGCATTTTGAAGATCTTTTTTTATTTTTATTTTGGCTACTGAGGCATAATGCCAACCAAGCGTGCCCACGCTTTTTTAATGTTACTGCTAGTTAGAAGTTACCTGACAGCCATCCAGAGCATATGACATCTCTCAAAACTTAAGGATCATGTGAAGGGACAGGTACAAAACAGTGACACAGGAGGACAACAGTGCTGCAAATCTCCGGCCACATTTGTTTGCCAGGCACACGTAGCAGAAGGGTAAATGGGAATGCTTGGCCTGCTAAGCCAAGCAAGGGGATCTAACAGAGACAATGAATGGGGCCAGGTGCTTTTTATTCTCTAACAGATGGTATGAAAAAGCCTTCTTGTAGGCAATTTCAGCATTTCTGAGAGGGAAAAAGTTTGAATTTATATTTAACTTCTCTTGAGCAGGACTGACTGCCATTTTCATGTCTTTTTCCTCACTGGAAAGCCTGGGCCTGACTTGCAGCTGATGTAATCTGGCATTGTGCCACCCAAAGCAATGAAAGTACACGGGCACAGGGGAAAGACAACAGTTTGGCCAGGGACCCTTGAGAAAGCTCTGCTTTTAAGTGCTACCACAGACTGACATCCATGCAAAGCAAACAGGATGTCCAATTTTAAATCTCTAACAAGCCACATCCTGTAAACTGCATTCTACTCAGCTGACCCTGGAGATAAAATGGTTGGGACTGATCCACAGCCATGATAAGGCTGGTTTGCTTAAAGTTACAGATGAAAATCCCTCCTGAATTGAACTTTATTTTATTCCACCTGCCCCACACCCCACCTCCGGCAGGCAACAAATGGAAACGGGAGATCAGAACTGAGACTGTTGTCCCAGCACAGCTCAGATGTTCTGGTGATTGTGTCCAGGACATTGCCAGCCCCAGAGTAATCATCAGTCTTACCCTTCACTGAACCTGATCTTCAGACTGATAAAAAAAAAGGGGTTTTCCCTCTAGGAAAAAAAAAATGCTTAATTGCAAAAGGATTTAAGAAGATCACAAAGACCTGCCAGTTCATAGCTGTTGAAAGAGGCAGTTTGTTGATCTTACACTGCTATTCCACTCTTCATTCACAGCACATCTGCTATTAAAAGACTTTTAAAGCCTATCCAGGTTGTCTGAAGCAATCCTGGCTAATAAACACAGAAAAGCTATTTGGGAACATTTGTTGCTTTCAGGTTTAGAAACCTGTATCAGTGATGCCATAGTACTCTGAGGACTGACTTTAGTCCGTAATTTTCATTTACCACAATATTTGCAAGTATGTCCATATGAGAAGCTGCTAATCAAGGTCCACAAAGGACAAATAATTTTTAGTCTATATACATGTGTGGCTGTGCCTTGTAGCCCAAAAGCCATATAGTTTAATGCTATATGTTAATAGAAACTTTGCATATTTTTACATTAGGGGAAGAAAAGCTGGCATGATCCAAATGTGACTAGAACTGAAAAAGATGCACTTTTTTGGATTATTCTCCTAGACATAATTTTATCACAGCACTCTCAGCACACACTTTGTTGTTCATTTACTTGCAAGACTGGCAGTACAGGCTAAAGGCTTCTGCTGTACTCTAGTTTAGTCTGAAAGCCATCTGACCAGCAATGAGGAGGCTGGCAGAAAACTCTTGGTTTCTGACTGCCCTCCACTACACCTATCAAAGAAGGGACAATCCTTCTGGGAATGATGGCAGAACAACTCAGCAGAGACTGCTCACATCCTATCCATGAAACAGGAAGAAAAAGCAGGATAGGACAATGCTGGAACAGGTAGAATTTTGCTGAAGTCACATATTTGATCACAGCCTATCCAAGTCCTCAGAGCAGATGTCTATCCCCAAAACTGATCTCACAGCATTACCTGTAAGTATATTTTAATTGTACAGTGTATTAAGACTTACCTGGGGCAGATAAAGCAGGCCTTAGAGCAAAGTCCTGCTGCTGGATTAGTCCTGCACCAGTATGGATTTCAGCAGGTTAGCTGATGGTTCATCACACTGCATTATATTGTGTAGTGCTCTATGAATTCATTTATGGCAGGCATGGGAGAATATGCCTGCTCCTCCTAGACCCTTGTGTGCAAGTGCTTTCAGCTTGCCAGCACAGCAAATTAAACTGCTGGTAGAAAGACATAGATCCTTCTCTAGAAGATGAACTCTTCCAGCTTTTAATGTAAGTCAGATTTTAGGACAGAGAGCAAAAGGGAAAAAAAGAGAGGGAGATGAAGGGTATGAGACTTGGTGGAAGGAATTTTGGCAGTGGGTTTTACCCTGACAAGCAGCAGGGTGTCTTGCTAAGGAGATCACGCAGGCTGCATGCAGGCCTGGAGTCATGGAGACAGCTGATCAGAGTTTAGGCTTTGCCAGACAATAGCATTACAGTACACACACTGAGAGAAACCCATCAGATATGAGTGGGAAAGTAACTTTCTGGAGAATTCCCTCTTGGAGTCATTACTGAGCCTTCCCACAGTGTGCTAGCATGTGTGCAGACACATGGACAGAGACTCCTCTTGCTATGAACGATTCCACCACAAAGTGTCTCATGGACACCGTAGCCCCTGAGCTGCTTCAGCATTCCTGTTTATAAGCTACTTGTTTAGTTATTCCCCAGGAACAGACTCTTAATCTTTAGTGGGGTTAACTACCATCAGAGCAATGATACTTATGGGACTGTACTAAAAGAGGAGGAGTTGAGCACAGCACAGAGATGGGTGCCCAAATTCCATCAAATAGCATTGATGAGAGGGGATTGTACATTGCTCTCCATGGCTTTTAAGTACACACCATCAAAAGCAACCTAGCCTGCTTTAGGAAAAGCATAGCCAATAGGTTGAGGGAGTAGATCCTAGGGAGTAGATCCTTCCCCTCTGCCCAGCCCTGCTGAGATATCCATGTGGTGCTAGGTCTAGTTCTAGGCTTGAAGAGAGAACTGGACATACTGGTGTGGGTCCAGCAAGAAATCACAAAGATAACTAAGAGATTGAAGCATTTTACATAAACAAAAGGGAACTGAGAGAGCTGGGACTCTCCATCCTAGAGAAAAGAAGACTCAAGAGGGGATTTTATCAAAGTGTATAAATATGTGAAGGGGAGGATAGCCAGTAAAGAAGATAGAACCAGACCCTAAGTAGTGCCTATTTATGGGACAAGAGGAGGTGAACACAAGCTGAAATACAAAGAAGTCCACATAAATGTAAAATAAAACTTTTTTTTCTGTAAGGATGGTCAAACACTAGAAGAGGTATCCTAGAGAGTCTGTGGAGTCTTCCTCCTTAGAGATATTTAAAGCCTGAGTTGATGTGACACTGACCAACCTGCTTTATTTGACCCTGTTAAGTGCAGCAAGGTCAGATGGGATGATATTGGAGGTCTTTTTGTTCTGCAACTATTCTGTGGCATTCTGTCCTTTGAAATAAGGACAACAGTGCTAAGTCAGCTTGGAGTGCAAGCAAAATTTCACAAGTGTACAAGCTTTTTCTTGATCACCTCTTGAAGCAGCAGTCAAAGGATGTTGGTGTCCCATACTTGGATTTTAGAAGGACATATAACAGCTTAGCTATCTTTATCAGCTATCCTTCAACTCAAAAGCTAGCATTCTTTACAGCCAATGATGTTAGCAAACCTTTGTTAAGGAAAAAGAAACAATTGCAGAATATTTCCAGTCTCAGGCCAGAGGCAGGATGTCCAAGACTGAATCTGTCTGCAAAGTAATTTCCTTCTGATGTAAAAGACATTCTCTTTTTAATTCTCCCTCCTGCAAATACCATTGCTTTTTTATTTACTAAATGGGGCCAAATATCAGCCAGCAAAATGTGTCTAACATGTCCCATGGTAAGTATCAACTTATACCCATTATGGAAATCTTTATGCAGGTCTGTAGAAAATAAGTGGCTCTTAAATTAATGTTTTCTAGAAACAAAATAAGTCTCTCAGCAATATCTTAACATTTTCTATAGAAGGTAAAAACAAAAAAATCCATGTCTATAATATCTCCACTGAAAGTGTGCAAAAGGATCTGCTACAGTAGAGGTTTCTCTCTCTCCTTGCTCCTTTCTTATACTTTCATATCTATTTATAGCATGGTAATGTAGGCTGTTTATTTCTCAAAAAAATTGCTGCTTTATGATTGTATAAAGTGTCTTTTCCCTCATGTGGTGTTTTAGCTGACACTTCAGTTGTGGGTGCCTCTGCCTTCACAGAGCAGGATAAGGTTGGCTCAGGAGTATTCCTTGAATAAGGCGATCAGGAAAATCTGTCCCTCTATTCTCTCTCTTCTCTCATAAATAGATGATCTGTCCCAAAACATCCGACTGTGGGTCTGCCAGCCAGACTGCCTCAATAGAGGGCTTGGTACTTGGAAACCTGTAATGGTTTCAGGTTGACCTAAGTGCAGCCCAGCAATTCTTGGTAAGATGCTTCTCCTTGAGAGAAGCATCTCACCAAGATCCTTCTCCCGTTTTGCTTTACAAGCTGCTGGCATCGTGCTAATGTCATGCCCGAGGATGGCACCACAGCCTAAAAAGAAAGCAAAACTGAAGATCCTGAATGAAGGTATCTGCTCCTTGTGAGCCCCGAGTGCCCTTTTGGCTTCAAAAACATTTGACACAAGGTGCTCTGAGAAGCCTCCAGGCCTCCAGTAGAATTGCAAGTTGTGGTAATCACAGGGTCTGCTCTTCTCTTTGTGCAGGAAGCAAAGAAGGAAGATACAAATGCAAATGAGGATGTCTTCTGTGACAAAGGAGACTAACAGCACCCAATGTCTGGCTTGTACAAGTGATTATTAGCACCTTTTTGTGCATTTCCAAATGCAGAATAGTTGCTATTCACACAAATGAATGACAATAAGGTTTACTGCTTATTATTTATATAATTCATTTCTAATATATACTACAGAATACAGGATATAGGGAAATATTCTAAGAAATGTTGCAAGGTTACCAGAAAAACAGATGAACATTTCTCATATAAGAATAAAGAATAATAGCAACCATAATAAGTTTGAAAAGCCCCAGGTAGTGTGCAAACAATAAAATGCTACAAAAGTAATAAATCCTCAAGGTTATTAGTACAAGAACAATGATGCAAATGGTTTCAAGTCTCATTTGGCTTTAAGCATTTTCTTCTAGGTCAGTGATTTGAATAAGAGGTAGGCAAACACTGCAGAAGATTTTGTGTAAATATTTGTTTAATGTTTTTAATGAATTCACTCAGCTTGTGTTTATTTTCCACTAATATTGTAGTACAGTGGTTCCCAACCTGCTGCATATTATAAAAAATCTGCTGTAAAGGGGGAAGATGTATCTAACCCAGGCCATACACCCTTGTCTCAGTGAATGTGTTTTGTGGCAAGTTCAGGGATATGATTCATTTTAAACAAATATTGGCAAACTAGTCAAAGAAATCCAATTCTGTATTTTTTCACATGAGAATTTGTACCATATGCTTTGGATATAGGAATAAGATACATTTATTCTGTCCAGGAACAAGGTTGTACACTGAAACATCACCAAGCCTGGGAATTAGTATTTCAACATCAAATATCCAGAAAAGGAATGTGATTCACAGATATCTGTTCTTACTGAAAAATATTTGAAATAAATATAGGAACACTGATATTTTCACAAACTATTAGTAAAAACAGAAAGACTCAAAATACATTTAACAGCTGATGCACAATTGCTAACCAGACATTATATTACATTTTTTTTCTTTAAACACATTTTATTCAAAAGTGGGTCTTTATATGCAGTGCCTGATGGCAATTTGCAGGCGGCTATGGAAAGTTTAGCTCAGCTCCTACAGGAATGGTCTCGCAAAAACAGCACTGCAAATGCAATCTGCACTGCCTGGCAATATAATGAAGAAACCACGGGGAGGCAACAAATCTCACTTAAATGTTTACTCCCCCTCTTTCAGGTGGCTGTTAGATAACATACTGCTGAAGCACCAGTTTTAAGTAGGAAGGCAGGTAATATGGGTAGTGCTGTTCTAGCAGAGTAGCAATACATCTCCTTTAAATATATTATCTTGTTAATACAGGCTGTTACCAGGCTAAGATATAATAAATTCTTCCCTTTTCCTAAGGCAGCACCATCCAATTCAGTTTCAGGTTTAGCAATGTCCAAGTTCATTACCCAGCTTCATCCTACCACCTGTCCTGTGGATTCTTGCCCAACAAATTTCCTTTTGGAATTTCATCTTTTCACCATCCAGTGTGGTTAAGTTTTTGCTGGGAAGTGGATGTTTCCAAGCTGGAAAGAAAATGGTAGTGAAGCTTCTGCTAAAATAAATCCTGCTGAAGCCAAGGATACCGGAAAATGAACAATTAATGTCTAACCCCTTATGTTGGCCACAATCCTGGGTAAAAGAGCTACAGGAATACCCAGAGGCAATAATCTAGATTATACCATTCTAATCAGGATTTTGGATGCAAAAACAGTAATAAAACTCATCCTTCCCCTAATCACATGCAATTTATTAACCACAGTGGCTAAAAAAAGCCTGTTGGTTTTGTATTGTTATAAGAACTGCTGTGGTATAAGCCTGTTCTTTAAAGGGCCATTAGTTGCTGCTAAAGCATTGATTTCTCAAATACAGGAATCTATCTATCAGTTTATGAAACTAAAAGACTCACAATTTTAAATAATATTTTTTCAGACTAACAACAAATCTGATGATTGTCAAGAAAAGATAGTTCAGTCTATTTGGAGACTAGCCATTCAGAAACAGATGACAATATAAGGAAGTATAGTATCTATATCATGATAAACCTACCACTTTTTACAAAAAATCTTGTGTCCGGTAAATTATGTACATCAAAAAAATTACTGGACTTTACTTCATTCATTCTGATATAAATTCATGTAGAAATCATACATGGATAAAAATCAGCATGGTTTTGCTCAAGCATGGTACTATGAAACTGATAAATGGCTTGAGGCATATTTGGGTTGGTAACTAAGAACAAACACATGCACACAAACGTGCATACCTGCATAAAACCAACATTGGAGTACATCAGGCTCTTACTTGGGAAATGCCAGAGTCAAGTTGATCTTGGAAATTCCAGATTCAAATTTCCTGCCAGATGAGCAGGTGAAACACTAGATGACTGCAACATTTCAGATATTCTATTCTCTGTAAGGCAAGTATGTGTACATATACATATACATGCATACATCACTTCTGTCTGAGAAAAAATAGTCATATTTTGATTGAAAAGTGCCGCATTTACTTCCAAACCTTAAGGACTGTGAAGAAAAGAATCTTACAATATCTCAGACCCTTCCAAACAGCCTTTTCCTCCTCTGGCCCCCACCAATTCCTACCCATATGTTAGAGTCCTACCCTCCCACAGGAGAGAGCAGTCTTTCCTGCTCCCTCTCTGTTTCTGTAATGGTTTTCCCACACTATGCCTTCTCTTCTCTGTTCCACTCCTCTGGGACTTGGCCAAGACAATTGTCTGATCTTCAGACTTCCCAGTCTTGTGGTCCTTTGCTCACCTGGTTGCTTTTCCTTCCTTTTCACCTCCCAATTTTAATACAGTTTTTCCAGCTATCCTTTTTGGTCCTAGGTTTACTCTTTTTCCTCTCAAAATTTATGGTATCTTTTGCCTCATCCTTTCCCCGGTTTGCTTCTTTGAATACTTTTCATACCTCATACTGCAAGACCCTCTCAGATCTTCTGCACCTCCTATCAGATACATTTAGCCTCTGGCTAGTTGCCCATTTCTTTTCCAGGAGACTGAAATCCCACAGATCCAAATTATAGTTGTTCTTTCTAGACCTTTTCCTTGCCCCACCTCCCATCTTCTGCCCCTTCCAGCATTTCTACCATATTGTAGCACCATGGTCATGAGATAAATGCCAATCACCCACAGCTACCATTGGACTATAATTAATGCGGGGGAAAACTTCAACAGAATTAATTTGCAATAAGTATCCAGAAAAGCTTTTTTCAGTTATATCTACTACATTTCTAAAGACCTACTGAGTTTCAGGATGGCCTTACTTGGAGGTGTGGAAAGGTAGATTAACTCAAAATTCTGCTCCATGCCATAACAATTGTTAAAAGGAACACGTGGGCAAAGCAGACAACACAATGGATTTTACCCTAGCCCTGGTCTAGGAAATGCCTAAGCATTCTAATAGAACAATAATCATGAGAAATTATAATAATAGATTTTTTGATCTACTGAACTTTTCAGGCCACAAAGTGAAAATTTGAAAATTTAGTTACAATAAAATGCTGATTTTTGTCACAAGGAGTGTTTGGCTTACCAGCTTGGACAGCTGGTAATTGTGTGTTTGCAAGTATGGTGCTTTAAAATTTATTTTCCGTACTTTGCTTGGTTTGTTTTGTCTGCGTTTCTTTTTATTACATATAACAGTACTACTGTGGCATGATGGTAACATGTTTAAGAACTCCTCATATTTCAATGTTCTTGACAAGCCCATCATTCTTCAACTTGTAGAACATCGTCTGGGCTCTCTCGGAGTCGTGAGGAACAAGGCTCTAAGGACCACAGTTTCTGCTGAGGCTCAAATAAATACAGCAGAAAACAGAAAGTCTTACTGGCATGAAAGAACATGCTATCTGCTACTGAGACTGAAAAATTCTTCCTTCTGCACTAATTGGGTTTGTACTGGTGCTCTTCATGAGTCGTTTTTGGGTTCTAGAGCTTTCTACAACATATACACGCTACTGTGCATAGTGCACGCACAGCCTGTAAAATCACGGATCATGTTTCCTCTGCTCTGCCAAAGACAGATAGCTACTCATTTCCCCACTAAGATGATAAAACTGTAATTCTAGTGACTGATACAGAGAACTGTTTGAATTTTAGGAGAATCATGCAGATTTGTTGAGGGTCAACTAGAATTTTGTGTAGGTATGCTTTGATTAAGGAGCTGACTATGATATCAATTATCAGCTATGACTGACTCAATTCTACCATTTCAGATATAACCACCAGCAGTCAGACCTGGCAGCTGTGGTGCATTCCTTTGCAGCAATATAACTGTGTGTAAAATAATGATATTTTGGATTACCCAAGCAGCTGGACTACAACTCGTAGCTGGAACTGAAGAAAGTAATACACAGTTAATTTACAACAAATCTGGCATTTCAAAGTATACAAAGGTCTCAGATTTAGCAGAGGCAACCAACATGTTGTTCCAGTATAATTTCTTTTCCTCCTAAAGAAATAATTTCTGGGGTTCTGAAGAATAGGTCATAACTTTATCAAATGCACCTGGGACTTTACAGCCAAAGTCTTATTGAAAAAGTAACAAAGATGATACTTAACCTTGACTAATAAGTGAAGCTTTCCTATAAAAAAATTCTGTAAATTTCCCAATCTCTATTTCTTCACAAACCATGGCCAAATAATGTCTTCAAGTTAAGAATCTTATAGACAGAATTGATTAGTCAATGCTTGGCAGCTCTGGCTACATGGATCAATTTTACTTTTTTTAAATTTTCTAAATGTATTTTTTATTTTTATTTTTCCTTTTTCTGACATATGGAAATGTTAAGTATTTGAAACACTTTGAGCTAGCCTCAACTGAAACATTAATTATATTGAGGAATTCATTAGGTTATTTAAAAGGATTTCTTTTTTATGAAGTATTTGGCCTGCTATAGGATATAATGATCTTAATAAAGCATGGTTGCAAAATGCTAATTTCAGAATGTCATAATCAAGTTAAATGATAAAGCCATGTAGCTCCTGGAGATGTCTGCCTACATCAATTGTGTGTAACAGGTACAGTAACAGGATCATTGTAGAAAAATGCTCTCAAATCCATTTGCAGTTGCTTGGATTCAGCATTCCTGGTGCAAAGCCAGTGGAGACAGCTTTTCCTCCAGTCATTTCACTGCAGTGCCTTTGGTAGGCGAGGAATGAAGCTATGCCACAGGCACAGCTGCTTTCTCTTACCAGAGACCAAAGCAGCTGCAGCCTCAGAGCACTGGAACCACAGGACAGCAGATCTGCCCCATCATTATTTAAGTTCCAGGAAGAATGGCGAAAGTGGCAAGAGTAAAAGCCAAGTAGCTCCTGGAGAGAAGAAGAGCAAAAGAGCAACCTGCTTTATGACATTGGCTGAGCATTGGCAAGAAGCCATGCTGTCACACAACATGGAGAACTCCCATGGACAGCATGGGATGACAACTCTCTGTCTACAGCCCATTCATCCTGGCAGCACACAGGCATCTGTGCATTCCATGCACTGGAAATTTTATAGCAGCAGCTGTAAGGAGGATTAAATAGGTGTCCGATTCTGAGGTGCATAGGAAGGACATCAAAAAGTATAATGGTATAAAGTTAGGAGGGTAGGAATGTGAAAGGAATGAGAAAAGAATAGGGAAAATACCACATAGCTCTTCAGGTCCTCTTTACCTTTGAACTTGAAAGAAATTACTCTAAGCTAGAATCAGTGTCTGACAATGAAAATAAGAAAAAAAAAATTGCTTACTCTGGGCAACGTCCATGGATACCCAGATAAAAACATTTCCACTTTCTTGTATGCTTCAGATGTTTTCATGGAGGTAAAGATATATCACGTTTTCATCTGTGCTTTTTTTAATTGTATTTCAACATCATTAGAAACTGAATTATGCTCAAATGGAATTTAAAGCAATGGAAATTTGTCTAGACAGGATTTAACTACATCTATTAACTCAATGGGACTTTCAGATAGCAAAATAACAGTTTGAAATTTCCCACAAAGAAGCAAGAATGACACTTTTATTTGTGTTCAAAACTTTTTTATTTCAATAAACACTGAACAGACAGAACACTTTTGGAAGTGAATACTTGGTCAAGTCAGAAAACATGAAAGTTGTTTTCTAATAATCAAAAATTTTATTCTTGTTTACATATTTATATTTTTTGGCCACAAATCCTCAACACATTTTATTTTCAGACAATTGGAAGAATTTCTGAAAATGTCTTTTAACTGATTTAAACTGATTTGTTTAATCAGTTGCTTCAGGCCCTGAAGGGAATGAAACAGCCACAAAGACAAGTCACTCCTTCCTTTCTTCTCCAAAGCAACTTCATGGAGTCGGTCTTCCACTGGACTTATCTCAAGCTGGACCTCGATACGACCTAATGGGATGAGTACACTCTCTACACCCAGGATGGAAAGCATAGCATAGCACACAAGCCAGACTATAATGTGACAGAATACGTCTTCAGTATATCTCCACACACCTTGGGGATTAGGAAAGATAAAAACGAAGACACTGCCAAAATGCCCCTAGAAGCACCAGTGCTTTGGAGCTTTCTGCTACAACTGCAGGAAGATACGGTACCTTGGACCTTGGACTTTTTGGATCATGTCATCTGCATCTGATTGTTGACCATGCTTTGTTCATACAGCTGTGATCATTTCCTTTCTTAAAATAGTGCTTCAAACTGAGTCTGCATACCTCTTATGAGTGACTCCACAGCTGCATTTAGCATCTGCCCTTGACTTTCCTTCTCTCTGCTGCCCCAAGTAGCCCAAGTTGTGCTAAATCTTGTAAATCCTTTCTCTCTTTGTTATGCTTAATTACATAGTTGTCAATCTTAAAACACACAAAAGAAGAAAATTTGAAAACATTCTGGGATTTGTATTATACTGTTGAATGAACTGGTTTTTTTTCCTATTGCATGGAAAAGACAGATTTAAATGAACTTTTCACAGACAAAAAGATGGGTGAGTCTTTAACAAGAAAGAAAAGAATTTGCAGGTGTATAATTATTTTACTGCTTCTACTTTTGTTACTTCCCTTCCTTATTGTCAGTATTCACCCTCTCTCCCCAGCCTGGTTAAAAGTATTATTATTATTATCATTAATAATAATAATAATAATAATAATAATAATAATAATAATAATAATAATAATAATAATAATAATAATAATAATAATAATAATAATAATAATAAATAATAATTCAACCCCCTTCTTTTTGTGCTAATTTTGTGGGAAGAACTACAGCATCCACACGCATATACAAAGAGATCCTTTCTCTGAACTAAGTTATCTGCTGCTAACCATACATCTTTGGACACTCACGCTGGAGTTGAGAACTCTGCTACACAACTGAGCAAGATCTCAGTTACAGCAGCTTAACAAAGTTTGGTCATTCAACAGATCTGGTAAAGTTCTCAGGCCCATACAGTTAATCTGTCTCTGTTGCAAGGTAAAATGCATCAGCATAAGTCATCATGACACACAGGATGCATTACGACAACCCTGATGACAAATGGTAACTCTTTATTCCACAGTAACTTGAGACATTTGCTCCAGTTAATCAAGGGGAAAGAAATTGTCAGGTATGCAACAACAGATCAGAAAAGAATAGCCTGCTGTTACTGCTGATAAAGAGACAGACAACTGAAGAAAGAAGAAAAATCTTATTTAGCCTGTGCTGCTGAAATCAGACCTGTGCAATATCTGCTTGCTTGGAGGCTTGGCTATGACCATGAAGAATACAGTCTGACAGAGAAAGAGCACACGAATAGGAATGTACACAGCAGGACCACAAAGAGATTAAACTAAAGCCAGTCATGCCATCGGATCAACATTGCTGCTGCTCAGTGTGCGATGCCCACAACAAGCAGCATCATGCAGCTTTGAAAACAGTGGAAGTACAACAGGACAGAGGGGCAGTATGGAGCCCTATGGCATCAGTGATTGTGGAGGAAGCAGTAAAATGAGCAGAAACACCATTTCTAACATTTACGTTAGCATTTCCAATGTGTAAGATCTGATTCACTCAGAGATAAATCTCTTATAAGAACATATTTCCTAAGTTCACTCAGAAAAGAATCAATGGGAATAGTTTTAATCTCTTTAGGCACAAGTTTTTATTTTCGGAATGCCAGTGATATTGATCTAATCAAGTGTTCAAATGTACTGTGCTTTAGGCACCCTGAATATACAGCACTTTATGTTGAATTAATAAAATGTGCAGGGGGAAAAGTGCAAGTGGAAACCTTGACCTGTTGGATGAAAGCTACTGTCTTGTGGTCTTAGTTTGGCCAGTTTCCTCTTTCTCCCAAACTCATCTGCATGTATGAAGGGAACTGCTGATAAAATACAAGTGCTCAGAAATACAAGACCTTATGACCTTCACAATGATGTTGTGAGGTCTGAGAGTCCACAATAACCAGGCCTTCATTTAGAAATGTGGTGATTTGGTGTTTCCCATCAGCAAAGCCTTTCTCTACTCCTGGGACAGGCTTTAAGCTGCATCTTAACTTTCAAAAGGTTAAACTGCTTTCTGACAGCTGCTAATGTCTTCTTCAAGGAACTCCTTGAAAGCTTATTCCTAGGACATTGATTTGTTGTTATTAAAACATAACAAGCTTGTGTTTGTTGTGGGATAGGTAGTCCATTTACAACTATTCCCACTCTTGGGAGCGGTTGTAAATAAAACATAATTCTTGCAAGAGAGCTGTCATGCAGAAATCTTGCATTGAGCTTTTCCAGATGATAAAAACAACATTTCTAAGACATGAAGGAGAAAGATGACTTACAAGAAATACATACGGCCCCAGGAGTGAGTCAGAGAAGGCAGAACCGAGGCCCAGAAGGAGAGAGCCCTGGCATTGTATTGTTCTTTGTGTCTCCATCATGAAGAGACAACAGCTTCCCAGACTTTATACCCCACTTCTCCATCTATTCTGGCCTCCATCAAGCAGACCAGAACTGACATGCAATCCCTCCTGGTCAAAGTGCCTAGCCCAAACATTGGTTCTGGAAGTTTTTTCATCCATTAATTGATAACAGTAACATCATTATGGTTACCCATTGCTTTTTGTTTGCAAGTTTACATCTGCAATGAGCTCTCAAGCTTGGTCTGAAGCCTATCTTCCAATGCCCCCAGGCACCCTGAAACCACTGCTACTCAAGCAATAATAAAGCTCCCTTTTCTCCCCTACACCAGTAGTCTAAATTACTCACAGAACATCCCTTCTCAAATAAAATCCAGGCAATTTTGGAGCATGGTGCTGAGCCACTCGCCACGTGCCTTTGCTTTGGGAAAAAGACACACCTCACTCTCTCTTGCAGCACACTTAAATGGGCAGCTGTGATGGGACAATCAAACTCCTTACCCAGGAGTCTGTCACTAGGTATTTTTGTTCCTCTCAGAGAGTTCCACAGGATTGTTCACAAAGAACAGTATAGTTGAGGTTTTTCTGATCCAGCTTAGGACTTTTGTGAGGCACTGAGTTGTGCATAGATGTCCTGTTTTAGTTAACTTCTTGCAGGACAGAAACCACTCTAGAGTCCTGGCTTTGCTCAATTGCCTCAATTAATATAGATATACATACTTAATATAGCACAGTGTGTGTATATAAAGTAGATACACATACTATATGTATATATCACCTTTCCTTACAGTTTACTGTTACAGACACTTGGTTCTTCTGTATCAGACAGATCAAGAGGGATTTTTCCCCTCAAGGAAGGGGACTATCTGTCTATCCAACTACATTTCTGCTGCCCACTTCACTGAGTTATTACTTTTATCCTCTCAGCTCACAGTACTGCCTAGTAAAAAACACAGCAAACACAGAATTTGGAAAAGAGGGGTGAGTAGTCAATTCATCTATACGGGAAATAAAAGCCCTGCCTACTAAATCATAATGAGTGTATGGATCCATTGCCAAAAGAGAGAAAAAAATGCAGATTTATACTGCTTTGTGTTCTCCTAGTGGAAATATTGAGCTGATTGAACACGAACTTCTAAAAATAAATTTGAGCAAATCCCACCAGTATTGTTATAGACAGACTCCAACTTCTGTAAAGAAACTGTTGGCTTTTCAGTGTGCCATATTTCATAATCTTTCTCCCAGTGGGTGGGAAGCACTGTGCTTACAGTGACGCCTCCCGTGCTATAGCAAATCTGCCAGCTGTCTCAATGTATGCAAATGGAATTATGTGCTGAAGCTTATGTTGCCCTTTCTGGGGGGCTTCTCCTTGGCTGTGAATGGCCTCTGACTTCTGACACAGCAGGCAGAAAGCCTTGCAAATGTGCCAGCAGCTCTACCCAGTCACTTTTAATCATAGAATACACAGACCTATGAAAACCTTACTCCTACCTAAAACCTGTGTATCATTACACCTTTGCAGTGCAGATGGGGCTACAATGTGGGGGACCCATCTTGCCTAAGGGAAATTTATCATTCAGCAGCACTTTGTCATGGAAAGAAGGAGGTTTACTCTCATATAAGTTACTGAGATAAATTGGAGGCACAACTCTTGGACATCACTAGCCAAGGGCCAGCCTAAGTGTGGCAAAGCTGGTTGTCGAATGAAGCTATCCTGTGTCCCTTGTGTACTTCTTATGCTAAGGCATGCAGCCTAGAAAAGTTAAATTTACTTATTTCTTTCTTTTCTTACTGTTTATCAATTCCATCCAGAAACACAGCATAAGTAGATGTTCACTGCATTTTACTTGTCTTTATGAATACTAGCTCTGCCAAAAAATAGCTTTATACAAGTAAAAACCAGGTGTGGTAGCAAAGAAACTTCTGGGAAGTTTTAAGAAGTATTACTGCCCAGGTTAAAAAAGTCATCTTCAGTTTATAGATTTACCACTCTCATGCCCTTCTGACAAAAAAGGATTTGTTTCCTTATAAACAACACATTAGGCAGAATATTAATATACTTACAAGATTAGGTATGCAGAAAATAGCTTCAAAATTAGATTTGTCAATAAATACTTGGAGAACAAGAACAGCGTTTTGGCGATAAGTTGTCTTGGTGGATGTTAGTCACATTTCTATCAAGAGATGAAGGATACTGAAGGTCATTGTTGTATACATCGATACAAAATTAAGGACTTTGTCAAAGTTACAACCTGCAATGATTTTGGAGATGAGCCTTCAAGCAATCTCTCTTACAGCCCAGTGGCACAGCTGTCAACAAGCCTGCTCTTGGCACCACGGCCCCTTTTGAGGTCAGGCTAAGCTCCTTAGTAAAGACACACAGTACTGCCATTTCTGGCTACATTTCAGAGCATGCAGAAGCCCTCTTTCTAAACCCCAAGTGAAGTTAAAAAAAACCAAACCTCTCACCTGCAGCAGCTATGACAGGACCTGAGGAAGGCTGTACAAAGCCAGCTCCCTCAAAGCTGCCCACCAGGGCACCCTGGAGGAGGTCTAGGCTTGCTTTCATTTCAGTGCACCACCAAAGAGCAAAGATAATGTAACTGTTCAGCACTTACATTCAAGCCTCTCTCTTCCACACCGTCCAGAATGTTCTGCCACTGCCTTTGGTGATGCTGAGTTCCACCATTACGGTCCTAAACTAGACTCTGTGAGTTTTATGGTGCTCTCATTAAGCAGGATCGTGTACTGGTACTTTTGCACAGGCCCTCTAACAGCCACTGTGGTTGTAAATCCAAGAGCACATATCCTGTGATAAATGCAGAGGTGTCACGGTGAGGGTGACTGCGACAAGTTTCTCTGGTCCCTGACTTTAGGGTAAGGTCAGTAAAAACAAAGGAGTGGGAACGATGGAGTAGCCTGAAAAGAAAATCACTTTAATTGTGAAAGAAAACAGGGACGATGCCCACAAATGGAACACTGGGTAGGGACTGACTTCAAAGACGAGAAACAGGGGAGAAGCAACAATATATAGACTTGGGGGTGGAACTCTCTAGAAAGAGGACCATATAAGGAGAACAAGTAACCATCAGAGGACCAGAGCTTGGACTGATGAACATAATAGTCTCAAAGGCTTATGGGAGGGGTCCCTGGCTCTCCCTAACTTCAACAAATGTCTCCCAGGGCTTGAAGGTAGTGCTTAATTCATTTCAGGTACCATCTAACTGCTTCACAGCTGAGCTGACTCCTGCACATAGGCATTCAATGTGTGCCCCAAGAACCAAACAAAATCCACACAGACTTGAGAAGCACTCTTTTGGGAGCCTTTTTTCCCTGTATATCTTGATAAACATCTCTTTTTTTTCTGCCCACCACTGACTAGCGATAACCTTCACAGCCTTTGTCAGACCTTAGAATCAGATTTTCAAAAATGTGTACTAAAAATATTTGTGCTTGCTGCAGCATTGTCCATACACTGAGTATGAGCCTGGTTAACAGATGGGGTGGCTCTGCTCACACTAACATGCACTGCCTATGCTTTTACCTCCTTCAGGCTATAAAACTATGATCTTCACACCCCAGCTTTCTGTGCAAGTCTGAGGAGTTCAATTTTTCAAAATAGGACTGTAACTTTTAAATATTTGCTTTTGACTTAAAGCTAAATAACTCAAGCCATAAAGCAAGTAAAATGCAACAATTTGCTTCTCTTGCGTCAACAGAGTACATAGGAGCTAAAAGGCCTCTGCTCAAAGAGGAGGGTGATATTTTAGTTCTTTTCCCCCAGTGACAGAGAAATGGCTCTTTGTGTATACTGTCAGGAAAGTCTACCCAAGTCACACCTCATTTAAAATGATTTGGATTATGAAACTCAAATTGACTGCCAAGGGAAGTGCAAAAGCTAGGATAAAAAGTGAAGTCCTCAGAGCTCCTGGGGAAAGCATCAAGTATTTGAAAAATAAACTAAAAAGAAAGGATACAGATTCGCCCTAGACCCATGAGCAGGAATTACCAGATGCCTTTTTTCCTACAGAGTTTTTCCTTGGCATTAGCCATAGACATCTGATCGAAATTTTGCAAGCCTTTCAGAAAACACACAGAGGACCATGATATTTGAAGTGAGAGCTGCTCCACCTAATGCTTGTCCTCCTGTGCCATGATTTAGCACATGTACAGCTTCATCAATTGATGCCAACAAGCAACAAAAATGCAGATTTAACTCAGTGCAGCTCAGGTCCCTGATAGCTGAATTAGGAGGGAAATGTCTATCACTCATTGAGACAATTATTTTCATGTAAGACAAAATCCTGAAGGGTTCACACAGTCCTTTCTCAGATAAATGTCTATCCTGAAATCACTAGAAATTTTCACCAAAATTATTTGACTTTTCAAATACGAGTGACATGAAATCAACCACCTCTTCAAGACCTGATGAAATACTTTTGCCTTCACTGAGTTCTGATTCTGTTTCCATCTAATTCACAAATCCTGATATTTTTCATGCATTGCCTTTTAAAGGACTAACAGATCTTGCCATTAGTGGGAAGGAGTTTAATTTAAAGCAATATAAACTGCTGCACAGCTGAACTAAAAGAAGTAGCAATTAAAATGCATCTACTATGATGGAATGAACTTTAATAAAGATCTTAAGAATGATATTAGAAGTCATGCATGAAGTTTTATTCCTTATGCATGGAGTAACAGAAGAAATAACAAAAATCCTTTGCAAAAATATGAAACATGGCATTTGTAAGCCTGATGGAACTACGACGTTGCAAAAATTTTATCTCAACAACAAGAAAAATACCCCTCCTTGACAGCCTGTTTTTCATTTGAATCAATTTAGTCTAAATTTGCTTTTTCTTCTGTTAAAGGTCATTCTTTTGTAAAGTGATTTTTATAATTGTTGTCGTTCTAGATCATTTATGTCAAATTTTGGCTAGATTAGTCTTGAGAGGATCACTCTAATGGATGATTAGCTAATAGATTCGTAAAACAATTCAGGCACAATACTCACTTAGAGGACTGTCTACAGCACAAAATAAAAATTAGGCAGAACTTCCTGCCTTCAGGTGTGCAGCTATCTGTACTGATCTTTACTCCAAGGTCTTTCAATGAGTGTTGTCACCCTACTGAATCATTCTGTCCATAAATTATTCTCCACCGATTTTTTACTTTGGCTATGTGTGTCAGAAACAAGGCATTCTTTGAATTGTTCTGGGAAGCAGGCATAGACAAATGTTTCCACAAGGTTGAAATGGTCAGCCTGAGCTGATTTCCTGTTTAAGTATTTAACCCACAACATAGCAAATAGGAACTCCAGGAAGGCGTATCAAAAAGCCAAACAAAATTAAATCAGTATACTCTGCTGCCAGCTCTGTTCCTGACCTATGTGTATTTGGCTGAGTCTGCCAAGTACAGTAGCTGAGTGTTCAGTATGAGATGTGAAATTGTGGTATTCAAAATTCTGCCTTGCTCTGAGAATGGAAGGTGCCACAATCCTATCCTCAGTTATGCTACCAGCCCACTGGGATGTCCAGAAAGGCATTCAGTCTTTCGGGGGCTCAATCTTTGATGCTATTTTTGACTGTGTGACTGTGCCTAGGCCCAGAGTTATGTGTTCTAAGCCCTCAAAATTTCAGTTTCTGCAAGGTTTCATGGCCCCTCTGAGGATGAAGTGCCTTGCTCATGATTGGTCATCACTTGGTAATCTGCCCATTACTTCAATTGCACTGCAGATGTGCATACAAGGTGAATACAGTGTGAGGTAATTTCAAAATTGGCATTTCTTTTTCATATATAAAACCTGGAAATTAAAGCTGCTCCACTTTAAACTGCACAGAGATGTTTTGCCACTTTTTATTTGATTTCAGAGACAAACTAATTGAAGCCAAGAAACTGGGTTTCTGTGGCAAGGTTTTTGTAGCAGGAGGGGTGCTACAGGGATGGCTTCTGTGAGAAGCCACTGGAAGTTCCCCTTGCGACCCTGTGGGGAACTCACACTGGAGCGGCCAGCTCCAGGGTGACTGTGCCCTGTAGAAGGAACTCACATTGGAGCAGCCAGCTCCAGAGAAACTGTGCCCTGTAGAAGGAACTCACACTGGAGCAGTTCATGAAGAACTGCAGCCTGTGGGAAGGAGTCATGTTGCACAAGTTTGTTTCCTGTGGGAGGGACCCCATGATGGAGCAAGGGAGGAATGTGGGCCCTGAGAGTGAGCAGCACAGACAATGTGATGAACTGGCTGCCAGAGGAGGTAGAAAATTTGGGAGTGAAATTGTGCTTGGGAAGAAGGAAGTGGTGCAGGAAAGGCCTTTAAAGTTTTGCTTTTAGTTACCTTAATCCTACTCTGATTTGATTGGTAATAAATTAAATTAAATTTCCCCACATCAAATATGCTTTGTCTATGACAGTAATTGGTGAGTGATCTCCCCCTGACCTTATTTCGACCCATAAGCTTTTAATTTTATTTTCTGTCCCCTGCCCAGTGAAGAGGGCAGTGACAATGTAGTGATGGTGGGCACCTGCTGTCCAGCCAGGATCAACCCACCACAAATAGAAAGATTGAAAATAATATTCCATGGTTCTCTGAGTATTAGGGTAGTAATTACTGGCAACATGTGGAGTCCTTGTGGTGGCCATTAGTACAGTATTTCTTATTGAACTCTATACCCTTACAGTGATCAAGTGTTAGCTGAGGCAGTCCCATGCTTAAAAGAACCCAAAATATTGTACAAGGACACTGATGACCCCGTTTTGAGATTTTTACCATCAAACTGCACTGGGCACCAGATTAATCCTTAAGCAAGTTAAGAGCTCAGTTCAGCAATGACTTGAGCTGTAAATCAGCAAATAATCTCACTGAAGTGAACAACACCATTTTGTGCTCATGGATATGCACTAAGCCAGGCACTTAATTCCACCCCTATCAGAGCACACACTGACATGCCTGGCTTTATGTGCTGGGTCCAGGCTTCCCATCAGCAGCACAGTACTGTCAATCAGTGCACTCTGATTTATGACTTTTTGCTAACCTTATGAGATGCCATTTTTATTTTTTCTACTTTAAATTCTCTTATTTTTTCCACTCTGTCTTCTGGTTTTTGAAAATTGTGAGAGCATTTCGCACACGCTTTTTGACTTTTCCAGTAACCACAAGGGTTCAAATCATGCTATTTTTGGTTGTAGTGATGGTTAAGTGAAAGTTTGGGTTTCTATGCAGTTGCTCAGTTTCAAAGGCTGGGTATTTTAAAAAACAAAAAACAAAACAAAACAATAAATGTCACAAAGCCTGTGATGAGATCATGACATCTGACAATACAGGGTGTGATAGCTGTGAAAAAAAGAAAGCTATTCTCTGTCACACTGGTAGGAGATAAAATCCCAAAAACATATTAGGGACTACATATTTTGTTGCTTAATATTTCTAACACAGCTACCACAAAATTCCCCTCTAGCTGGGGGTGGGCTATTTCTGACCCTTTGAGCAGCCATATTTTCTCATTTATTTTTCACTTCCTTTCCTTCCAGCACCTACTTAGCCTGTTTCCCACATTTCCATTAAGAAGACTGAAGAGTTATCAAAACTTCACCTTCCTGCCTGTCCATAACCGCATAAATTCATCTAATGCTTAAATTCAAGGCAGCAGTGTGTACATCCTGTCTGAATTTAAAGAGCTTTCAGCTTTCTGTACATGTAGATTGAGTTCCACTGTTTTTGTTTTTTTTTGTTGTTTTTTTTTTTTCCCCCTCCTGCTGGACTGAACGATGTTGAAATGCTGCCACCTTCTGATGGACACTTGATCTGCCAGTGGGCTGCAGAAGCACATTCCCCCATTTCCTCTAGACTTGTAAGTTGATTTATGCTGATCCTCAACTGCATTGCTGCAATATATAACATGACAAGTTAAACGCAGTGCCTGCCAAAAAATCTTGATAGGCTCAGCTTTTGTGCAGCGGCACTTGAAAAGACCATTACTGCTGCCATCCAACTAAAGTATGCTCAATATTTTTGACAGTGAATTATCTGAACAGCAGTTTATCTCAATGTTCACTTGGTGTTATAACAATTTAAAGATTAAAAAGATAGGACATAAAAAAAAGAAATAAAAAGAAAACCTGCTTTTGTGCCAACTACAGAAAAGTGGAATTAATTTCTCTGTGAATTTTAGATCAATTCTGTACTTGCTCCCAAATGCATTTCAGAGCACACACATATCAGTGGGCTGGTAATTAACATAGGTGTAGATCACTTATAGTTTTTTTCATTTGTTGTCTAGATCTTAGGTCTTCAAAAATCCACCTATGGTTGTATCTTCTCAGAGATAATTTGTGTGGGATTTTCAAGGCAGTGACTTCAAAACTGAACCAGTGAGAGACAGATCTGAGTTTCCCATTTGCCTCTCTGCAAGGCCTGTGTCCTGCTCTCTGAACTTTTTTGGAAGATATGAAATCAATAGCTGCATAACTGCTTCAGTGATATGATGCAGAGTCATATCTCAAGAAAGAATCATTCTCACTTACTCCTTGTTTGCAGCTTTATGTTTAGGAGAGTAGAATATATTTTCCACTACTCTATTTCTGTAGACCACAAATCACCTCTGGCTGAAATGCCAAGACTGTCCTAAGACCATTCTCATATCTGAAAATTGACAAAAAGATTCTTCTGCTTATTTATGTAATAAGTACTTGCAAGTAGTTAAATTTTTCTAGCTGAAATGTATTATTTAGGAAATAAGGATTTTAGTTAACTAAGATATTTTGCAAACACTTGTAAATTTCAGCAAATTATTCTGGACTTATAATTAAAATAATTGTTGAAATAATCAGAATATTTTGGGCATTTTCTAAAAATAAGGCTTTGATTTGCCAATCTACAATAATTTGCTAATCTTAGTTTTCAAAGATTGTTAAAATCTCAGAAAGTTGGGCTTTTTTCAGTTAAGCAGAAATCTCTCTTTTATTTTTTTATTTCTTTTCTGAAACTCCAGCTGTACCAAAAAAAAAAGTGTTGTTTCCTCCTGAGCACTCAAAAGTACCTTAGCCAGTAGCTATCAGCAATTACTAGCTTCAAGGTAAAAACACCCCCACACCCAGAAAACTCCAAAGCAAGCAACATCATGGGAGCAACATCATAGTGTGCCCTCTCTGGTAGGTATGATATGGCCAAGAATAAAGTGAGGAGGTGCCACAAGCAGCACAGTGCCTGAAAGCTGTGTGCTGGGGACAAGGAGATAAATGAGAAACTTGTCTGTGTACTTGTACTGTTCCTTAAACTGCTGCTAAGAGGGGTATCAAACCCAGAGAGGAAGGCGAGTCCCATGTCATTTGGCTTGAGTTACTTAGGCAGGATCCGCACCTCTATATTTAGGGGCCCATAAATCAAAAGGAGTGGCAGATTGCTGGCCTGAGCTACCTATTATGATAGATGCCAATCACTTTGATATTTAAAAGAAAGTTCAGCTTCATTTCATGTTGGAAAGTGATTCTGGTGGAGAAAAAATATTTCATGTGAGTTAAACAAAACTCACTACACCAAACTCTGCCAGAGTGTCTTTATTCATACACGAACGTTTCACTCCTCCAGCAACTGAACATTTTCTTTCCTCTACCATAAACATTACTCAGTAATTTTATAATTCATTTCACTACTCTACTGGAAAAAACTGATCCTTTCTTCCCACTTTTGGCTCATTTTCCTAAGTAGTGAGGTATTGAGAGAATCATGAGCAAAACAAGATAACAGAATTTCATGTATTGGTCATATTTCTGTGGCCACATTAGAAGTACACCACAGTGACCAAAACTCCACAATTAATGGTAGTGAAACACAGAATGATTTTTCTACATGTGAATTACCTGAATTAGACTCCATATTCTGGCCTGGAGGAAAGCTTTCAGCAAGAACTGAGAAGGAGACCTGACAGTTGCTACAGAGAACTAGAGAGGTATCAAAATCCTCTGATGCATTCTAAGAGATGTTGTGTCACCAGAAATGAAGGCAACTGTTTGAATCCAAGAGAAAAAGATGAAAGAAAATAAGTGAGGCATATTTACCTGAACTTCAAAAAATGTGATCTTATCATGGACTAATGGAAAATATAGGTACTTCTGTATCCTGATCCAAATCACTGTGTAATTATCTCTTCTAAATAAAAGTCAGTGATTACTGTTTCACAGATATAAAAAACATTTTGACAGCAATGGGTAGGCGTGATAAAGTAGGTCAAAATTCCTACTGCTCTCTGCAGGCTATGGCAATTCCTTGGGGTAAGTGGAGAAGGGGAGACCCTTTCTATGTCAATACTAAGTAATTTCTGAATTACACTTCAATTGCACAAACTGTGTGTTTTAGAAAAACAGTGGCTATTCCACTGCAAACCAGATGACATTTTAGAAATGTCATTTCACATAAGTCTTTCTTTTAAGAGTGAGTTTCTACTTCTGCTAATGGCTGGGAGAGATTCCCACCCATGTCACTTAGTATTATCATATCAGCTCCACCTTACAGACTCTTAGCCATCTTGGTACTTCTGGCAGTGATATATGCTACTGTGACATACAGAGCTCCTCCAAAAGTAGTGTAAAAACTGTGCAAGAAATACCCCTGAGTTTTGGAGAAACATTTTAATTAACTGCAAAATCAAAAGGATCATAGTCTTTCTCTTTCTTAGTCTAGCCATGTTAGAAATTATTCTCTACCTTACCAGCGATCAGTCTGAGTGAGTCAGAAAGAGAGGTAGCACCAGGGTTTTGTGATCATTTTGAGCTTGGATGCCAGCTTCTGACTGCCTCAGGGATGCTTTTTTGCCCATCACCCCTCAGCAAGCCTCCACAGAGGAGCTCACATCCTTCAGGCAGTTCCTTCCTTCACAATGTGGAGACACAAATATCTTCTCTTCCCCTGGTAGTTCAGATCAATACCCTGTCACTTCATTCTTCTGCT
Organism: Thryothorus ludovicianus; assembly: GCA_013397245.1. Lineage (NCBI taxonomy): Eukaryota > Metazoa > Chordata > Aves > Passeriformes > Certhiidae > Thryothorus > Thryothorus ludovicianus. The sequence goes on along the minus strand of VZTB01000127.1, from coordinate 73,265 downwards.
GCTACTTTAGCCTGTAGTGAATTATCTGGGGTGGTTGTGCTTTTTCATCCCTTTCGTTTTTTGGTTTTTCTTTTTTTAGTTCTTTTTCTTTTTAATTGGTATTTGTAGCTCATTCCTTCATCTTTCTTGCACAACAGCCATTAGCTTCAGTTTAGCTCTCTCCTAGCTCTATATATCACTTCATTACCAGAGATTTCTTAGAAATCAGCTTAGCACTCTGAATAAAAACACAACCTGGCCTTTGATTTCTGGAAAGTGTTGTTCTATGGGATGTCGGAGTACCACAACAATGAACTGCTGTGTGATCTGCAGCTGGCCTTTTCTCAGTGCCTTGAGCAATATTAGCACTGTATTCTGATTTCCCATTTCGACCCATTTTGGTTGCTGCATTTCTCAAATGCTGAAACATGTTGCTGGAGTGTAAACATTGTAATACCAAAATCAGCTCCTCCATCTGTAACTATCATTTAAACATCCCATTCTCACTATTCAAGAAGAAGAAACATTGGCAGATTTGAAGGGGATCACTAGCAATGCACTGCTGATAAGAAAGCTAGAGGTGGGAAAGCATTACTCCAGTGAGAGGTCCCTTCCCACAGCCATGGCTTCTGCAAGTGTCAATGCACATAGTTATTTCAGCTCTGGTATTTTTGGGTTTCTTTTTTAATTTGGACACACTGTGCTGAGAATTGATACGTAGGAAAAATATAAATCAAAGTTACAGTGGCTTCTAGAAACTAGATATATAGTGACCACCACTCAGAGCTGACCTCTGCCATTGCTGGACACGTGTGAACCTGGAGCTACCGTCACAGGTTTGTGCGCAGAGGGACATGGTCTCACGGGCAGTCAAATTGTGAACCTGGTTGGTCCCAACCCTAACAGCCTCTTTTCAGAAATCAAGGTAATCAATAGTCCCTTGCTTCTCAGTGCCTTTTCTGCACATGAAATGTGTCAGTCCCTTACTACCCTTACTTCAAGACAAAAGTTAAAATCATTCAAATCACTGAAGCGTCAGGTGTTATGCCGAGTGAGGATAGCCATGAACATAGGTTAGGAGGTAACATCTAGATGTCAGCTTTGTGACAGAAAACAAATTATAACTGCAAATACCATTCAGGCCAAAATGCTATCCATATTTCCAGGAAAGAACTTGGAAAAAAAATTTTTGCAAAGAGTATTTTAAACTTACTTTTTGTTCTAGGTGTGTATGGGAAGAAAAGAGATATTTTTCTTTCCCAGCTTGAAAATGTTGCATTAAAATATTATAAGAAGCTTCTACAGTATTTCCTATTTCAAACCTTTCCTAAATCAAACATTCTAACCCTTTCTTTTGTGCAAATTTTACAAAATGGAAGACTACCCTGAAATACGTGTTCTGTGTTGTAAAACTTGCTACTACTTTATTTTATTTGTTTATGAGTGGGTTTTAACTTAATAAAATTGAGGAGGTTCTATCAAATTTTAACTTGAACAAATAGAACTTTCACTTTAAAACTTGGGGAAAAAAATACTTGAAAGAACCATTCATCCATGCTTATGCAAACCTTCGGTCCATCCACGCTAACAAGCAAGAGGTTGCCAATATAGAAACACAGGCACTTGGCTCTAATCTGAGTGAGACTAAGAGGACAAACAGTTTTTGTGAGGAGAAGGCTGCCCATGAGACATTTCTGTATTACAGATGCCTATGCATACTAGGGTGAGCAGCAAGAATCTGGGCTGCTTCTTTGAACAGCAGTAAGGTAAATACAAAAGCAATAAGATAAAATACTATTAGCTTTTCACTGCTTTCTCCCCCTCTCTTATTGAACTTCACTTTTTATTTTCTATTAAGGTCAACTGGGCAGGCTTTTCTGAAACTCCTATACGTTGAAATGTAAATAAAATAAAACTAGCAGGAGAGACATGAAAAGAAATGACTGGTCCTAATGAGTGTAAGTTTATGCTCTGTACTACAGAGCCGACAGGAACATCCCACAGGCAGGGTCAGATACAGAGGGGGATGTTTACAGCTCCACAGACATCAGCTAAGGGCTCAGCCTAGATGTTGAGCCTGGTTTCTAGCAGTAAGCGTCGGCACGCTGCCTTTTGGCCGCTCTTTGGCATCTGCAGAGCAGAGATGCTACTGCACAGAGGTAGCTCCAATGCTTTCCCTTCTCCATCCCTCCCATGATGCAGCACCCAAAAGGCTCAAGGGGAAAGGATGTGTGTGGCTGCCCTCTTCCTCCTTCAGGCAGTGAGAAGGAAGGGGGAGAAAGGAGGGGGAAAGCCCTTCATCCCCATGCATTTCTCTTTCTGCCAGCAGCTGATGGGGAGCTGCCACCAGCCTGCCCATTAGAAGTTTGCAGAAAAGGTGAGCTCATCTCATTTGATTAGGACTGTCACCATCAGACAGTGTTTGCAATTAGTCCACGCCAACCTTATTCAGGCTTTGGATGCCTTTCAGCAGTGAAAAAGGGAACACTTGAGCTCCATTGAATTGGAGCGTGGCATCTGCTGCATGCTGGGGGGAGAGGTTGGGGGTCAGCGCTTGATTTTGATAAAGCGTGCCAGATTAATTGTCTTCGGTAATCCTGTTTGTCATGGTAGATGTGCAGAGAAGTCTTTGTGGCACAGCCTGACATATGGGCTGGCCGGCTGCTTGCCTATTCAGTCCCTCCCAGCACATGCTCTTCACAGTTGGCCTAGTTCCCAGCGCCTTGTTTTCCCGGGGAGCCAGCCTCCTGCGCCTATTCAGCTGGCCCCCCGCTCCACAAACAGGCTCCCTAATCTTCAGGCCTGTCTGGGCTATTCAAAGTGATTGCATTATTCAAAGAGATCAAGAAAGAGAACGGGGCGGGAGGGGTAAGCACGAGAGGGGGAAAGAGAGCGGTGCAATTTGGAAAAGAAATAAGCAGCCATGTGCTTCAGGCAGAGCTCTTCAGGAGGCTGATTATAGTCCCTCTCCAAATCTGAATCTATCACGAAATTATACCCTGCCTCTTTTGTAAAATAAATGCTAATAAGAGGTAATTTGGACCCTGCTGATTATTAACTTCAATGGAGATGGTCTTTTTACCCCATGTTTTGTTATGAATTCTTGGATTTCTCCCCCCTGTTAGGATTCATGCTCCACAGTAAAAGACAAAACAGGAAAGTTAAGGAGCAGGACAAATGTGGCATGACAGAGGATAGGCGAGCATTTAGCTGGGCAGACCAGTCTGGAGTTACTGAGAGACCACAAGTGGATCCGTGTCCTGAGCATGGATCCAGAACACCCATGTTCCCACAAGTGCAGAGCCTATCCTGCTGCTGTACAGCCACCTTACAACAACTTGCTTCCCCAGGGAAGGGGAGAAGGGAGATGTTTCTAAGTTGATGTGAAAAGGAAACAGAAAGAAGTAGCTGAAACTACCCTTACCTGGGTTTCTTAAGTGCCCTTTGATTATACATTTAATTACATATTCATAAATGTCACTTTATGAGAGATCTTAGGATATGTAGTGTCTATATTTTTAAATGGGAGCAGCTTCGGAGAGAGACTGAGAATTCAGTATGTCAGCCTCAACCTCTACAGACCATAACTAAGCTATTTCAAACCCCATCTTGACTTGGCTAGAGTCAAATTTTCTGCCAAAGAACAATCTTCTAAGTGTATGTGTAGCACACCAATAGGAAAAAACCAAACCAAACCCAAACCCAACCAACTCAGCATAAAAAGAAAAACCAAACCAAACAACACCATCCTCCCCAATTAAAAATAAAGCACATCATTTCCCCACACTACATTTTTGCCTTTTTATGATTCAGAGAAGCAGCAGAATAAAACAGATGCTGCTGAAATGTATGTCCTGTGTGAACATGCAGAAAATGCACTGTGTCTCATTCATAAACTGCCCTGATCCAGAGTACACATACACTAGTTATTTCCTGTACAAAGAATGTGGTGGCACTAGTGTGGTGTGATTTGCATGTGCTGTGTGGTCATCTGACAGATCTTTACTGTCATCTGCCACATTTCAGCCAATGTTGAAGAATTCTCTAAACCGCTGCCTGATACACAATTAATTTGGTGCAGAGTCCTGCAAGGAAACAACCAAAGCATTGGAGAATGGCAGGGATTATCTAAGACAATTAAAAGATTGTCCTTCGATTTTTTTTTTAAAGCAAGTTTTACCTCTTTATGCTTCTCCCATAATATATTTAGCATCATCCTCTATTGTTGACCAGAATTTTCTGATTAACAGCTTGACACATCAGTTCCTGGCTTCTCCTGAGTCCTAGAACTTCCTCTCGGCAAGCTCATCACAGCCACATGCTATCTTCTACAAAGGCTCAGCACCACCCAGATGAATTCAGTTTAATATTAAGATCAGAGCTTGTTTGCCTCATCTTCCTTGTGCTTACCATTCAGAAGTTACCCATGCTTATATCAGCTGTCAAAATAATGTTTTATTACTGTTTTCATCTCACCCCCAAGATCACAGATTGTGTTTTAAGTACAACACCCACAAGCTGTTTAAGAGGTAAGATTGCATAGTTTTGTTGTTAGGGAGCAGGAAGTCTGCCCCCATGTCATCTCCAGTAAAGACATTGTGCATATTTGACTCTTACCTCTCCTATTTCTGCTGCTGCTGCTGCTCTCACTGAGCTTCATTTTGCCTACTTCCCTGCATATTGAAATAAATACCGTGTTGTAATTACAATTAAAGGAATGTGGGACAACCAACATCTCTGAAGTGCTCTCTTCCAGGTGGGGATGTAGCCCGAATGAGAGTTGTAGGGCAGAATTTCCATTTTTTGTTCAGGCCTGTGTTTTCTTACTGTAGCTGCTAGACAATTCATTTTCTCAGACTAAAAAAAAGTTAATTTTTGAGACTACTCTTCTTCTAATGGGACCAGCATAGACAAATGATGTAGACAAACATAGCAAACTGAAATTGCTATGGATCTGATGAGCCAAAAGCAAGCATATCTCTTGATGACATGAAGCCTTTGAGGCCATTAGGCTTTTGCTGGGTGAATGCTGAAGGAGAGTGGTGGCATGCTCCAATCAGCAATCTAATTTTTAACCATAGTTTTGTCATTATAACAGAAGGATAGTTCAATTTATTTTTGCAACAGTGTTGATACATCTCTTAGAGAGATACAGATCTTCATCTTTGAAGAGTGCCATTTTTACGGTCAAAGGAAAAAAGGGATTTTTGCAACTTTGAATTCATTTGTTAAAATATATCTGCAACGATATAGGTTATTTCCCATAAACAAAGCTTCAGAAATTCTATTTGTTGCAGACAGATTTAATGGAAAGTGGACAACATTCCAAGTATTAATATCCAAGGCAAGTATTTTCCAATTCCCTGAGAAGTTGAAAGTTTCATGCATCCTTGGAAAAACTTCCTGATCTAAGATATGTTCATAAAGACAATTATCAGAGAAATGAGTAGAACCTCAAAATTTGGCTTTAATACTTCACACCAACAAGTTCATTCAGGAGATAAAGTTTTGCGTGACTGTCGCATCAGTTTTCTTCCTTGATGTCTGAGAAGAATGAGAAGAAAATATCAGTAAGTGATCCAAACTGACTTGCTGTCATTCAGTGAATTTGAGTCAAGGTGAAGCTGTCTCAGCACCAGCCTTCCAGAGTTCAAGAAACGTTTGGATAATGCTCCCAGGCAGATGGTGTGATTTGTGGAGTGGTCTGGTACAGGACTAGGAGAGCTTTTTTTTCAATGATCCTTGTGGCTCCCTTCCAACACAGGATAGTCTAGGGAATTTGAGCTATTCAAATTATTCCAGTTACATTTTAATTAGAAGTGAATAATTTAAGGAATACCTTAAGACCTTAAGAAAGAAGAAGAAATCTTTCCTCCAGTGTCTCTGTAAGATGGTCGTGGGCAGGTGCCTGCAACAAATAGGAGTTTTTAATATCAACTATCCCTGGTGCACTTACATCTCCCTTTTCCTCTTCTTTAAATCCACAAAGATTTATGAGGAATGAAACACCTTCTTGCTTTAGGCATAATTTGAAGGATTTCAGTATTTCTAGCAACCAAATGCACAGTGAGAGATTCTTCAAAAATTAAAATAAAGTAAAAAATTGGAGCTTTCCTTGTGAATTAAGTAAAATCCTTTAATATATTTTGAGTTATGTTTGCCATGTATTTTGATGGAAACCAAGGGCGAATTTCTGACTTAATGTGTGATCTAGTACAGCTCACATAGAAAATAGTAGAGAAGGAAGAGAAGGTGCTCATCAGTACCCTCTATCTTGCAAGTTAAAACCAAATGTGCAATATTAACAGATGTGAAGGTGCTATATTGAGATATATTTCACAGCATTAAGCAGCTCTTGGAAAAAAGATTGTTGCTTTGGACGAGGTCACCTCTCAAAAAAGAGTTGCTCTCAGTGGATAAGTAAGTCATAAATATTGTGTTCATGTCCCCACCATCTTCTTAATATTACTGTTCTCCTGATACCTTTTGCAAAATTAATTTTTTATTTCTACAGGGAATAAATTAAGTTCCATATCCTTCCTGGGTTCTTGGGCTTATTAGTTACCAATACCATCAAAAACCTGTAGTTGAACTAGGGAACACATGCATATCATTATGTTGCATGACACAGTCACACTGGTAGTAAATTAAAAACTGTAACATGTATGCAGTGAAAAGTCATTGGTATAACAAGAGCCTCATGTTACTAGACATGATAATAATAATAATAATAATAAAAATAATATAGTTATTATTTTCTGATTTTCTCAGTACATATCTACAATTCCATTTCTCTAGAGTCTTTGAAAAACCCAAAATTAAAACCAGGAATTGAAATTAATCAAGTCACTATATATTACATTACCTCTTTTACTTTTTTACATTAACATTTCAGTACCACATCAAAGAAAAACCAAAATTATTTTCCAGTCTTAAGACCACTACATCATCTGCCTGACATCAGTGAAGGTAAGAACTAGTGATTTGCATCATAAAGTTCCCAATGAAGTCACAAATAACTCTCCGTATTATAAACAGATTATAAGATACCTTCTGTATCTTCACAAAAGCAACATAATGTTTAATATTAATAATCAGTATTTTGTATTTTCATAAGGAATAAATTTGGACTAAACTAATCCTTCATTACATTGAATCTATATCTCTATGAGTAGCCAAGAGATGTGCTGCTATCCTGATTTAGGAGCATTCACTACATTCCTACTTTGAAGACTGAGTGTATTTCTGTATCTTATTGTACCACACTCTTAAGGTCTTGTATGGAGTTGGATAACGAAACAAAGAAAACTAAAGTAGGACAATCAGAACACAAGAGAAGTTTTTGAGAAGCAGGGAATGTCCTTTCATTTGTAGCACTCACAAGATTATTGAGTTAGAAAGGAATAAATTAATCTCATCACAGTGTTTTACATTTTTGTTCATACCTCCATTTTAAGGTCAAAAAGATCCCAGTCGTCTCACCGAACATGTCAAGAGGGTGAGCAAGTCCAGGATGTAAGGACACATACCTTTGAAAAGTAACACAGTTGCTCTGGCTGACTTCTACCTTCTCCTTCAGTCCCTGTGACAGCAGCGCCCCCCCCATCAGTAACTTCAGGGCAAGCCTCGTTGTTCCAGCACCTGTAAGAAATACATCAGATAGATTTACAAAATACACAGGATAAAGTAAAGATCCAAAAAATGATGACACACAGAGTAAATGTCAGCTTAATGTTCTGCCATGCATTTTTTAAAATAATCTTGGGACAGAAACATATGTTTTGGGTTGGGATTCACCTCATTTAACTTCAATAACCTAAAAGTCAACTACCTAACTAGAGCTCAGTTTTAGAGCACACAGAATACCCAAAAGGAGCCACCATCTTCTCCAGAGGGTAATTAGTCCTGTTTAACCTCTGGAATGACAATTTCTGTACTAGATGCAAGGGGATAAATGGGCAGAGTAGTTCAGATGGATACATTTCAGTTCAATGAAAATCTCCTTTGGTGTTACCAGTGGAACTTCTTTCAGGCAAAAGACATTAAGATTTTATCTGTCTTGTTATTACACACTTCTGTAACGCCATGGGACCATAATGTTCTCCATACTTCATAGAATAGAATGTTATTCTGCCCAATAAGGACTTGATATTTTCATGGATGCAATTTTTACTTTAAAATAAGCTATCAAAGTAAATTTCCATGCAGTTTTGTTATTTTCTAGAAAATAAAATTATTCTCCACAGAAATGACACAATATTTTTAATATGCTCTGGTTTAATAAGAGTTTGCACCATTCAAAGTAGTATTTCAGATAAACTGTAAATGCTTTCCAAAGAAAGAAGTGAGAACAGAGGCCCCACAAGTCAGAAAGTAATACTAATTCCTCAGTGTGAAAAGGCTACTGAATCTGCATCACCATAAAATCTGAAGTGCAATGAATGTGACTGAATCAGGAGACATATGCAATTGAATATTTTTTTCCTTACTAATACCCACCCTAGCACTGGACTAGGCAGTACAGTCTTCAAAGAGTCAGAAGAAAAAGTTGCCCATTTATTGACAAATTATGCAAAAAAACCACAAACATGGAATTCATAAAGATTCTGTCTGAGCTAAGAGGGAATCACATGTAGAACAAATCTTTCCAGTGATCAAGGAATCTGAAAAGATGAATTTATTAGTCTTTTCTGGACCATATCTCTTTTAGCCCCCAGTGTTTTTCTTTCTGGCTTCTCTATTTCCCCTCCCCCCAGTCTCTTCCAAGCTTCCAGCCACTGCCATCATTTCCCGTGTTTGCAAATGGATAAGCAAAGAGCCCTGCTTCTCAGAAATCCCTGCAATCAGCTGGCTCACTCCATCTCCCCACCCCCAGCCCACTGCTCTCCCCCTCCACTGTGCACAATGTCCTGGTGACAGGTGGTTTTTGCTTTCTGTAATTCTGGATACAGCTCCAGTCAGACTCAGTGGCCTGTAAAAAAACCTAGAGCTTATGAAGAGAAAAAGCTCTGGCTCTGAAAGTGCTGAGACAGGCTGGTACGGGGACTCAGTACAAAAAGCATTCAGCACAAAAAGCCAAACCCAAATGAAAAGAGCTGCTGCCAGGATCATCACGAGGTCCTCTGCTGCACAGATGTCTACTGAACTAAGCTGAAACTGATGAGTCTTTTATCGCAGCCCTCACCCCCCTCCTCATAGATATCCACAGCAAGACTCAGCTGCCTGGCTCAATTATTATTATTCCAAGGGACACAGTATATGTGATAGACATATGACACTCAGAGAATTAAGCTCAGATAGGACTGTCTGGAAGAATTCCTCTTTCTTTTTTTTTTTCTTTTATAGTTTTTCAGTTTTTTTCTTCTTTTTGTTTTCCTAGTCAGCAAAATGCTGATTAGTTAGTTTACAGGAATGGAAAAGATTTGGAGACACAATGGTAGTAGTAGAAGCAGTGTTTTAGCAAACAAATTGCTTTCAGTACACTCAAGCAGGAGAGAGCTAACAAAGGTGGCCTCTGCAACTTGGTACTTTCATGGGTACTCTGTGTTTTACTGCCTCCCTTGCAGCATTTCACCATTCCAGTTAAATAGAAACAGGACTGTTAACTGTGTGTTAACATGCCCAGTCAGTGATCTATGCACATTTTACCCCTTCACCTTGTTCTATGCCTGCAAGTTTATTATACAATTTCTTCCCATGTATTATAAAATGGGTTTATAAATTATGAGCCAGTTGCAAGCTTATGATGGGTTATATCACAGAAAGAATTCAGCACCTAAAAACCCTTTCCTCTCCAAGGCTAAGCTGATGTTTACTTTTCAGTAAGTCTTATTTTCATTGCCTTGCTATCAAACATGAGACACAGACTTTGTTATGTCAGAGCGCCTGTCAAACACCTGTTCACTTCTCTGAAAGCAGCAGGCATATAAAGCAAGCTAGGGCAATGGAAACTGGGCACTCAGCACCTTATGAACCTTGGCTATAGAGAAGATAAGTGAGCGAAAGAAAGCTGCCTCTGATTACTGCAGGTGCTGCAGTTTACTGAAGAACAATTTTTAAGAAATGTTGAACAGGCAAAGCATAAAGATCCCATTGTTTATATATTAGAATGGACAGCCTGTGAGGTTTTTACTTTAACCATCTGCCTTCCAACTTTTATACAAAAATTCTGCTCCTTAATAAATGTTTAACACATTAGGACACATATATTGCTGGAAAGAAACCAAACTAAACTCCTTCTACTTCCCAAGGATAAATTAGCAAATGAAAAGCAAGACTTTCCAAACCCTCTTTTGTATCAATACAATCATTTAACTTAGATCTTGGAAAGTTGAAGGTCTAGTCACTAATCTACTGACTCCATCACAGAAGGGTGGATTTAATTTAGGAACTGCTGGCTCCAGCACTGCATTTAGTTATACCAACTTGAAGAAATTTATGTGATAATCCTTTTTATTAGCATATCTATTATTTTTTTTGAGCCAAACAGCAGATCAACCAAAACAAAAGATGTGCTTTACTGGCTAAGAAGTTAGCTGGCTATCTTTCTTGGCTGGACTGTTCCCTGCTTTATCTTCAGTGGTGATGAGACATATAAATCAGGGTCTGCATGGAGAGATGACGTGCTGTTTACACAGCAGGCTTGCATTATCATAGCAATGGGTAATAAATTAAACTGCATCAAGAAACCAAAGATTTGCCCTTTTGGAATAAGGTCTTTTTTCTTATAGTTTTACCAAGAGCCAGATAAAACACACAGATCTCTCCTGTAAACTGTACCAAAGCATTCAGGTTTGACAGAGTTAAACCTGGAAATGTAAAGCATTTCTCTGTCGTGCTTTAGCTGGCCTTGTTGGAAAGCTTAAATCTTGCATGTAACCCTGAGCTGGCTTTGTGCATCTGCATTGCCTTGCAAATACCTGCTACCTTTGCAGGCAGGAACAAGAAAAGACTTTGTGACACTCTGTCCAGCCAACAAAGACCTCAGGATGTTGTTGATAAGGGAGTGGGGAAATGTGAAAGCAACTGGACAAGATCAACGCACCTGGACCTGCTCTAAAGGGGAGGGTAAGACCAGTTTTCACCCCTGGTTTGTTCCAGAGATTGCCTGGAGGGTTGGGGGTGTCGGTTTGATGAATCCTGAGTTTATGGATCATGAGGCATGTTGCAAGTGCAGCTGCTGTGCCCTGTATCAGCACTTTTTGCAACTCCCTAGTTAGTCAGCGAAGAGATTAATGCAGGCAGCAACCTGGGAGCCTTTTCTCACAGACAGCTACTTGTCTCCTGCTTCCAATTCCATTGCTGATTTTGTTAGGCAAAACTCGGAGAGTCTCCCTCAGGAGAAGAAAAGTGTCCTTTTGCAGAGTATTTTAAGAACTTTGCATTCAGGAAACAAAATATAAACACAGCAGAATTTAATAGTTCAGCAAATAAAAGCATGTAACTATACTTTCACTTCAAATACAAATATTGGAGAGTTTTGTTCCATCTTCTTTTCTTTTTGTCTTTTTTTTTTCGTTTCAGCAGAAAGAACATGGTGTCTTTTTGATACAGCACAAGGGGTTTGTTGTTGTTTAGACTCCTGTGTGCAAACAATACTTGAAGTCAATGGGCCAAATTTATCCCTGGATTAAGTGCACTGACGTCAATGTAATTACAGTAAGAATTAATTTGCCCCACTGATATAATTTTCTGGATCCTATATCTACTTCCAAAATGCAGTTAGTATCCAATATCTTCAATCTTTTATTTTGGAGATATGTAGCTTGAGTTTCCCCACAAAGAGACTGGGCTAACAAAAAAAGGTATTTCTTGATCATTGTTGTTGGTGCCAGCACAAGGGAGAGGAGGCTCAGAGGTCTGGCACTGTTTAAATGGAAGATACCTGCATCTTAGCATTGCAGCTTAAACCCAGCCCAGGAGATCCACAGTCTTGGTTTAACTCCCATAATTTTCTTTCCAAAGGTTTTGTTTCATTCACTCTGACAAAATACAACACAGCAATTGATTTTGCTGTGAGTTTACTGGGTGTCTGTACACCATGAATCTGTGGTATAGTAATGCCATTGCTTGGGAAGTATTGACTTGCTCTGTGCCACTACAAAGGATTACTGAATCAGACAATATTGAGCAAGTGTTTATTATATCAGGTTTTAACAGTGACTTTATTAATCAATGCACCAGCTGTCTCACCACTTGTACCAGATCCAGGCACAGGTTAGCTAAATATGAGTTTTTTATAAAGTGTATCTTGTTACTTTCTAGAAGTTTCTGTATCAAACTCAGTAATTTGCTTGTATACAAAAATGTACATATCTCATTAAGAAACCTACAAAATACTACAAAACAAAAAGAAATAAGGGTGTTTAAAGTAAATATCGAGGAGACCCATTAAGGCAAGCATGAATTTTCCACTTCTTACAGCAGCTGACAGGTTTGAATGTGCTTTCAGCTCAGATGGAGCCTATACTGAACTACAACAAAATACACCATCGTTAATGTGAGGAGAAGCTCAAACTGAGGTTTTGCTCACCATTTCATGGCAGCATTCATATTTATTTATTTTATTTTAAACAAAATAAGCCTGCACTTCTTTGTAAAGGTGTTCTATAACTCCTTGCTTCTGGCTGTCATGCATAAAAGTGTAGCAATCCAAAGCAGAAATATTGCAAAAAATAGAAAAAGTGTATGATACTCAGAAGGAAAAGACAGGAAAAGACAACGTGGAGCAGGAGGAAAAAATTAGATGAAAAACGAAACATTAGCAATTATTCCATTGTTAGAATAATCCATTAGACAGTTCACATCAGCTTTGCCCATTTCTGGGGAAACAACAGAAACAGATTATAGTCACTTCTCAAAGACCACATTTACTATATCCAAGTCACTAATATGCGATCTACGGCAGCAAATTCCCCACAGGGAGAAGGCAGCCATGCATGAGGACATCCTGGTCTGTGATGCCCCAATTGCACCAGCTGGAAAAGGGCCAGAACTCCTCAAATGGAGAGGCTGCATAGGGCCAGTCACAGGGGCTCAAGCAGATATCAGCTCTGGAAGGCCCAGCTCTGCTTGCTGGTTGAAATCTCCTCATGGCATAGATTAAAGAAGTGCTGATGTGTATGTTAAATAGAAATGTTACCTGTGTTCAAAAAGCCCTTGGCATATTAAATATTTGTCACTTTTAGCTGTCCTGTTGATTTGCCTTTCAGTTTTATCCTTGAGTCTTTCATACATGGGCCATGGCTTCCTGTTCTAAGAAGCAAAGAGAGTGCATATTCCCCAAATCTTTCTCAGATGTTTTTGTATCCTGACTCAGTGTTTCTCTAGATAAGGGGATAAGAAAGTAAAATACTTTGGAGCAATCTAACTGAATGTAATTTTCTTTGTACATATTATGCCTATTTTCCAGGCATCAAACCAGATTTAAGGGAAATAATCTTCCTTCCCTTTTCCAGGTCCAACTCCAACTGTAAACATGCTTCACATAGGGAAGTGTGGCTGGCACCAGGCCTAACCAGATCACAAAATAATTTATATAAAACTTTGGACCTGAAGAGTCTCATGGAGGGAATCTTAATCATCACAGAGATCAGAACTGGAACAAAATTTCCTGGCCCACAGTTTTTGGAGGTTACTCTAGGTCTCTGGCTAGAAGTTAGTCATTAATTTGTTGAATACATGGTCAGCGTGCCAGGGAGAACTCTGGATAACAACAGGTTTTAGCATGGAGGAGATTTCTCAGTGCCTGTTCTTGTAGCATAAGATAGAAATGACACTAGAAAAGGAGTATAGGATCATATCTTCTTTCTCTGACAAATGGGCTCTTAAGCCTCTGGGAATTGAGACCTCTACCCCCCTATGATAAGAAAAACAACCTCTATGAGCAGAAAGTTATGACCTTCTCCCTGTCTCCTCCTCCCTTTCCCATTCTCTTTCTGAGCAGATTATAAAACAAAGAGAGAATTTCTGGAGTTGTCTCCAGCTCCTGCAGAGTTTCCATGGACACTGGTTGCTTAAATATCTTTTTGTGTCTTAAGGGAGAAAAAGCATCTCCTTGTCTAATTCAGGGGGGTCCATTCCTTTGAATGGCAGCCCTGTCCAGCCTCATAGAAAAGATTACTGGAGCATACCAGAAATGTAATAAAATTGAGAACTTGTTTATTTGTCCCAAGCAGCAGAAGCAAATTGCTTGACTGGAAGAAAACAGAAAGCTCCATGAAGTCATTAGAGCAATCTCAAATGTATTAATAGATAAATTGATCTTGGAGTTTGAGTGTGTTTTTTGCTATGTTGGTTGGTTTTTGTTTTGTTTGGGTTTCGTTTTGTTGTTTGGGTTTTTTGTTTGTTTAGGGGATTTTTTTGAGTTTGATTTTTTATTTTTTTGTGGTTTGGTTTGGTTTTTTTAGGGATTTTTTGTGGTCTTGTTGGTTTGTTTGGCTTGTTTGCTCTTTTTATGTGGTATTTTGTTTTGGACTGTTTGTATTATATGCTGTAAGTATGCTATACATGGCAGATATGTACTTTCCAACCACACTGCATTTTATGGCAGATCTTGGAACATTTTGCTGTTATCATACACCGCTTGAACAACAGCAGGTTATAAAGGTGGCAACCAAATTAAGAGTTGTATGCACACAAAATCAACAGATTTCCTGGGCTGACATAGCTCCCACATTTTGGATGAGATGAAATGTCTTAGTAGCTAATTTGACCTTTGATGTCTCACTGATCAAATTTTAATTATTACTCAATACTAATAATTCATCAAACTCTATTGCTCAGATGTGTGTAAATTGAGGTAGCTTTTGAACAAGTATATTAGAATTTGGCAAATCTTGCCAGCAATTACTCTGCCTCCAAATTAGATGCATGGATATGTTTCACTTTAACTGTATCTGACATCTGTTGAGTGCTTTGGGGATACTGGCGATGGGAAGAGAGGCATAAGGTTGGGGTCATTGCTTAAGGGCAGCTCTAGTGCATGTTATTTCTTTGATCACATATTTATGCTGTGAGAGAACATAAAGAAGTCTATTCTCCACTTGATAGACATATCTGAGTGTTGTTGATGCTAGAGGACTCAGATTACCAGTTTCAGTTTTGCACCACAGTACTTTTTGTATATTAATTAGCTTGAGCATTGCATAAGGCTATTTTGATAGGGATCCTTAAAAAGTACAGTCTATATTACAACCAAACTGCTGTCTCCTTCCATGGGAGTCCTGCCTTCTGTCAACATTTTGCCTGAGGATGAACTGAAGGACTTGCTCCCTCCACCCCCTACAGGGCTTTCATCATCTCCACTTCATGTTTAAAAATCAACCCAGACTCTTGGCAAGGTGAGACAAAAAGGCAGGCAAGGCAGACTAATGCAGAGTTTGTATTAACATTTTGACTCAATCTAGTTTTTCACAGTGGTTCCTGAAATACTATACCAGAGAAAACACCACTGATTTGTAAATAGGAAAACTGCACACAAGCTCCAGAATTTCCTTTACAGACTTTGCCATCTATTAAGTAAGCAGGAAATGGTGGTATTAATGCAAACAGAAAGACAAGATTTATTCCCAGAGCGGTGGGCTGTGGAAGCCTATTCATACAGAGCCATTGCCTCTGGGGGTCCCTGATCGATGCAATGTTTTCACCCTCCACCACACCCGGGCAGAAATTGTCTTGATGACTTCTATGCTATGTATATATTTCAATTTCTGAAAGCTTTTAAGACTGGTGATAAATACACAAATGTCATATATACAAACAGAACATACATGTCAAATATCACAAGAGCATTAAATTTACCTATCTGGCCCTGGGTTCATTTCAGCTCTTTTCAGGGCCGTTTGCCCTCTCGGTATTATTTCCTGGCCCAGCTCAATTAAAGGGCAAATCAAATTCATCCCCACACGTGTCCTAAGGACCCTAATGAAGTCAGCTGTCAAACTCCCATCATGCAGCTGCCTGGCTGCAGGATCTGATGGCCACTTGTCAGCTGCTTCACCAAGTCAGCCCTGCACAAAGGCCCCTTTGATGGGCTGCCTTTCTCCAATCAATCTACACCTTCTCCTCTTGGACTTCAGCATCTGCTTCTGTGTAATTTGATTTGATATTCAGTGCAGCCTGACCCTATTGATAAATTAAATCTATCTAAACCTGATATCCTCATGCCACCACGGGGTAAATTACTTGCTTTAATTTTGGCTTTTGCCAGACGTGACATGGTATCAATACTGACTCTTTTTTTGTGTATGTTTGGGTCATCATTTAAATAGCTCAGGCTTCAGGTCATGATTAGGGTGGGGGGAAAGAGAAGAGAGCCTTTTTTGAAGTATGAAGAAAAAAAGTATAGCAGAATAATTCCTTCCAGGATTTTAGCATTGTTTTCCCTAATTATGTTTGTTTCCTTCCTAATAATCACATTTTATTTCTCTGCCTTTCAAAAGTATTTGACATACACACAAAAAAATCCAGCTTTAATAAACAAAGAAATAAACAGACAAGTAACACTAGTTTATAAAATCTCTAATAACTAAAATAACTACTCACAAAAGTCTGTTTTTTATGTAGATTGAAATAGATTTTTCTCATATGCAGTTTCTATTTGTAAACAAATAAGACGCACACACAAAAGTAAAAAATAAGAAAAGTCCTGCTACTCTACATACCTTACTTGATATTTTGCAATGCTTCAAAATTAAAATAAATACAATATTTTATCTCCCCAACATCCTATTTTATGGGTCAGAAATTGTAGAAGTCTACCTTCCCAGAAAATCCAGCACATTTCCTACAAACTACTGACATTTTACAGTTATTAACATTTTTCTTTCAACAAAGTCTAAAAAACTCTGTCAGATCTACTGCTTCCACATGTACCTGCCTCCTTCACCAAAGACTTGTTGATCTCATCTTCTCTTAATCTGCTTCCTTTTCTCTTTTCATAGACCGGGAGGGCCACCTACAATCTTCACCCTGCTCAGGTCTAGGCAAAAACAGTTCCAGGCCATTGGGAAACAGCATGTAATGAAATGTGTGCATAGAAAGCACTCTGAGGTACTCTGGTGAAGACAAAAATTCTTCTCTTTTCACTGTAATAGTCTGGGCAGATTTTCATAAAAGGACCTTACTATTCCTACTACTGTCCACCTATCCTTTGCCAGCTGTGTGTTGCCAGGCTACTGTTGGAGAACAACTGGTGCAAACAGCTCTTCTGGAATGGGAGCTGGAGAAGGAATGAACTGAAATTCTTAGCAAGCTGTCTGGCAACAAAAAAAACCTACCAACCCACCAACCAATCAACCAACCAACAGAAATGAATAAAGCAGAAAAGCAAAAAAAAATTCATACTACATTTGGAATGAAATTATCTGAGAGTAGGCACCAATTCACCACTACTGGATTGTCCAGTTATAAATGGACAGCATCTCCTGTTTTAAAACCCTATTACTTGGCAACTAACAAATATTATAAAACCTTCCCTAAGTGGAATAAAATTTTATAAGTGATGTTCTCTGGTCTGGGGCTTATCTTCCTTTTAAAAGCTAAAACATTCAAAAGTGTTAGCAGTTTTATTTAAAGAACAGTGTTCCCTTATGCTCACCTCAATTTCCTCTCCCAATGAGGCAGAAATAACTTCTTTGCCTAACTAAACATCCCCTGCTTATAACCTGAGCAATCAGGGCATCCTGGTCCCACTATCACATGAAGGCATTTTGCTGACATACTTGTCTGGGTTGAATCTCCTAATTTTCTTGAAACCAGCACATGCTTTGTTGAAAGTGCTTTTTACAAGGGAGGTTTACAAGAGGTTTGTCCTCTGCTGTCTACCTGTGTCTATAGTATGTCTGCAGACATGGCAGCTCTAGCCCTTGTCAACTTTCTGGTTGGCTGCCTTACTCAGGCACCAAAGTCTCTGAGGAATTCTTTCTAAAGTGATGGCAGAGCTGCAGTTCTAAATTTCAATCTAAACCTAACAGTTTATTTGGATTGGTTTTTATTTTTTTACTTTGATCGCTGAAATGTAAACCTTTATCCAACTCAACAAAAAATGTCAAAGTAATTGTGTATCCATGAAGAAAAACACCGTTCTTTATTTGTGTTTGGGTTCTAATTACAGAAAGACTTTTCTCAGCTGTTGTGTGTTGACAGTGCCTTGGGAGTGGCTTGAAACTGCAGTTGTTTTTCAAGAAAGAAAGGAGTCTAAACTACAACCTTTTCCAATCACTGATGTTATTTAGACCTTTGTGAAAGATTGAGGCCTCTACAAACAACAAAAAGCAATCAGTGACCACTGGACCATCAGGATTACTCTATTTCAAAGAAATGCTAGTAGACATTTTGAAACTAGGGCACCAAACTTCCAAAATATGCACTTACTATTATTCAAATTACATTTTGTCCTTCTTTACAGTGGTGTAAAGTGGAATGAAGTGCGCAGATGCACCAGTCTAGAAGAAAATCTGTGATCTTCCGCCCTGCTGAATTTTGTCTACCTCACATCACTCTAAGACAGCCTAAATGTTTCCAGCAGAGAAGTGCAGAGGGCAAAGCCAGGTCCCTGTTTGCCATGTAAAGTGGCCAAAGACCAGAACTCCCATGGGGAATAAGTGATGTTGATTAAGAGGACAAGGGTATATAACCACACATGAATGCATCTGCACACAATCTGTGAAATTTCCTAAAGCAAAGCTACTCGGCTTTGACCATGTCCCAAAAGAGTGGCCTTAGGAGACAATAGCAGATGCCTGTGGTTCTGTGTCAGTCCCAGTTGTGCACCTTGACCCATGTTTTAGAAACACAGTAGTTGTGGTCCAACATTGGAGTAATTCCCTAGGATCGTGCACACCCGTGAACGGCGGAATGTCTCACAGTGTGCAGCCTCACTGCAGCCAGCCTTGAGGCTGGGTCCAGAGCACCATGGAAGGTGTTTGCCCTGTCACTATTAGAGCTGGTTTCATTAGGTCATCCTCATTATGCTTGTGTCTCTTTATGTTACTACAGGATATACTTTGATTGGGTTGTTTTTTTTTGTTTGTTTCAGAATGTGAAGAAAACTCAGCAAGCTGGTATAAACTGCTTTGGATTTAGGAATGATTGATTCCATCCTTTCATTCCAACCTTATTTTTGCAGTGACCTAATGTAACATCTTGTCAAGTCTGGAGTGTAAAAAGCTTCTCCACAGAAAAGAAGCTTCTCCATAGAAACCCTGAAACTCCAAGACTTGTCTAAACTGAGGACAAAAATAAACAGCCAATAGGTACAAAAGTATCTGCTCACTTGGAGCAGCACAAAGGAACAGGGCATGTCCAAGGGGGAGCACAGCAGTGCCACTTTCAGCTGCAGCTGCACTTACAGAGAAATTGTTAGAAATCACATCATTCCTGAACCTTTCTCATGCTCCTTAATTGGCTTGAGATTTTAGGAGGGATAGTAGTTCTTACAATATTCAGTTTAAATACACATATATAAAATGCACAAAAAATGTATGTGAATAGAAATAACTTTATTTTAAAAGTTTAACTATTATTTCCATGAAAGCACTGAAAGTGAGAAAATGCTTCATTTTAGGTGCAAATATAATTTGTGTAAAGGTGCAGCTGTAAAATGAGTTTTGACAGCTGTCAGAACTGACAGCAGCCAGTGGTACTTCTACTTTTGCCTTTATAAATCTACATGATCTTTTAAAAACTGAAGTATCCTCTTCCAGCTGTTGTAGTTATGAAGATAAAATTACAGTTTGTAATTTTCACAATTACATTGTACATTTTACAATTACACAATTTTTACAATTACATTGTTCAGGTTTTAGTTTTTTTCATTTAAGCTGCATATTCATGGAGGGATTGCAAAGTGACAAAATTGCTTTGAAACTAAAGATGTAGTGAATTATGTCCATCAGTAGTTACTAAAAGTCCAGTGACTTAAGGCAAGGTAATTTCAAGTTGACCTCAATTCTTGCATTTAAAGGAAAAAAAAAAAAAACAACTTTATAAAACTTAATATTCCAGCCCATAATTCCATTATTGAAATGAATTGAAGAAAGGTTTGGATTGGAAGGGATATTAAAGACCCAGTTATAATAGTCCCCACCATGGGTAGGGGCACTTCCCCCCAGATCAGGTTGTTCAAAGGCCATTCATCCTGGCCTTGAACACTTCTAGGGATGGGACTTCCACAACTTATCAGGGAAACATCACCCTCGCAGTAAAGAATTTCTTCCTGACACTGAATCTAAATCTACCTTCTTTCAGTTTAAAATCATTACCCCTTGTCCTATCACTACATGCCCTTGTAAAAAGTCCCTCTCCAGCTGTCTTGTAGGCTCAATTCAGAAAGGTGCTGTGAGGTGTCCCTGGGACCTCTTTGTCTCCTGGCTAAACAATCCAAGCTCTCTTAGCCTTTCCTCATAGAGGAGGTGCTCTAGTCCCCTGGTCAGCTTTGTAGACTTCCTCCAGGTATCATATCACAAGACTGAAGTAGAGGGGAGGACCACCTCCCTTGACATGCTTGCCATAAATTTTCTCTTTTAAACCTGGAGGTTATGTTTCTCCTTTTTGCAACTCCTGAGAAACTTCTGTCCTTGCTTTTGGTTGGCAGAGAGTTAATTTTCTTTATGGCAGCTTGTATGAGGCTGTGTTTTGGTTTTGGGCTTAAATCTTTGTTGATAATGTATGTTTTTGTTATTTCTGAGTAGTACTTTTATAGAGCCAAGGCTTTTCTGCCCCTCACACCACCACACCAGCAAGTAGGCTGGGGGGCATGAGAAGTGGGGAGATGACACAACCAGTACAGCTGATCCCAACTGACCAAAGGGATATTTTCTGCGACATCGTGCTCAGAAATAAAAAAAGAAGGTGAAGAAAAAGGAAGGGGAGGACAGTTGGAGGGATGGCATTCTGACTTCCCTGGTAACCATTATTGATGTAATTCTGCTTTCTTGAAGATGACTGAACATCTGCCCTCTGCCCATGGGAATGGTGAATCAAATTCCCTGTTTTACTCTGTCACAGGGCTTTCCTGATTTAACTGCCTTTATCTCAATCCATGAGTTTTCCCGCCCTTTCCCTTCCAGTCTTCTCCCCTGCCATACCAGGGGGAAGTAAGCAATTGGCTGCATGGTGCTCAATTGCCAGTGTGGGTAAATCATGACAGGACTTCATTAGTCGTCTGCAACAACTATTCAAATATGATAGAATGGCTTAGTAACTTCATCTGTTGTTTCCCTCAAGATCCTTGGATTCATCTTGTCAGATCTCATGGACTTGTGCACAGTAAGGTTACTTATAAAACCAGCTAACCAGAACTACTTCAATAACTTAGTGGTTGAGCGTAGACAACTTAGAAGGAAATCAATGATAATCTCATTTCTGAAAACCTGACCTTGCTCACTGAAGCATAGCTAAGTTGCATCAACCTCGCCTAACCCAGTCATCCCTTTATATTTAACCATACCAGTGGAATTAAGCAAATAGTTAAAGACAAAGATACACTTTTTAATCTTTCAATAAAGATGGTTATCTGCCCTTAGCTTAAAAAAGTCTCTTTTTCTAAACCTGCTGGTACCTATCCATGAACTCAGATGCTATACTGAGAACATGCCTGAACTAGACTAGAAATTGGCTGCTCGATATAGTAGTTCACAACACTTCTTTTACATTAAAGAAGGGAAAAGTATTTGCTAATTACTTTCAAGACATTGCAGAAGAACAGCAATGCCTTCATTGTGCTCTTACACTGGAAAATCATCCATTCCTTTTATTGTTTCACCAAAGTTTTTCATTTTTACTGTTATCCCTCTTGCTTCTTCTGTTTTAGTAAGGCCAATATTTCCAAGTATTTAATTTGGCAATGCAAATGTGAATGTGGGGATGGGTGTCAAGGAGAACTGCTGTCCAAAGTTCAGCTATTTCTCTATTTTGACAAGGCATATATTTTGTGATTGCATCCTCTTTGCCATACTAGCCCTCCTCACTCCACTCAAACATCTCTAAATTATGTCTCCTCCTTATCCAATAAGACATAAATTCAAAAATCAGTCTCTATTTAGTAGTTAGCAGGTGAACAGCGCTGAGATTTTAATTAAGAGGCTTAAGACAAAGTATCATGTCTCAATAGGCTAAAAAAGCTTGGACATGCAATGACATAGAATTCTGATAGGAAAAGTTCAAATAGCAACTAGTTTTTGATTTCATTACATTCAAGTTTCTTGCTGTTTTTCCTCACAGATATTCTTCATTTTTAGTTATTTGGCCTGAGAGGTATTTTTTTAATATATCACCTAGTGAGATAAGGTAGGTGTTCACTATGATTTTTCATGGCTCGTTTATCTGATAAAGGCAACCAAACTCATGTGATCTAGAATCATTAATCAAACTACTCTTCAGTCATCAAGAACTCTGACCAGAACTCAATATCATGGTCATGCAAGTGCACTTTGTTCACAAAGAATACAAAGCTGATCTCTTTGAGAGAGAGGCATTGGCTCACTGAACCTCTTGCTGGCAGCAATAAATGAGGATCTTAGATGGACATCAGCTAAGAAGTACACAACAATAGTAGAGGCTTGAGTTTTACATTCATTCTCTTCAGAAAACTATTCACAGTACGATGCGAGAGATAAAAATAGATTTACTAGAGGGAAAGTCTTTATGTAAGGAACACAAAACACGTTTCCTTTATAAGTCAGTCCATTGATGCAGTCAAGCCTGTTTGTCACATCAAAAAACCCAGAGAGATGGGAAATCTCCCTTCTCTGGAGCTAGCTGGGTTTCCCTGCTTTACACAACTGGTTTTCTAGTAACGTGCATTTCACTTCCAATTGCAGCAGAAGGTTTAAGTGCAATGAACAGACAAGGCAACTTACTAACCTCTTTTACTTTACCATATATACTTTTATTTTAAAATCTTACTATACATTACCAGTAGATCAGGTTATTTTGCCACTCCTTTATTACACCTCCGTGTTTTGAAGTTTCCTACTAAAATTACTGAAGGTCTCTGTCACAATTTATTTGATAGTCTATAAGTGTAGGAGTCACAATTATAGAACTGCATACAGGGTAGAAAATCAACTTCTTAAAACAAAGGAGAAAAAAAACCTCAATGCAACTATGATACAGATCACTCTACACACATTTATTTGCTATCAGTTTGGGAACAATTTGTTCATTATGCAAAGTCATTTAGGCTCACTTTTCCTATAAATTGCTGCTGAGATTTGAACAGCTCACATCATTTGTGTAACTGTCCCTTCATCATTCAAGGTTTTTGACATGTAGCTGTCATCCTACAAACATTCTGAAACTTAATTTCATAGATTTTTGTTTTGTCAAAAATTCCTGCTAGAAAAACAACAAGGTTTTTTCATAAAGGGCAAAAATACCACCATAAAAGCAAAACACTGCAAAACTGATTTTTTGGGTTTGGTGGGGTGGGTTTAGCACCCTGTTGCTAGTTTAAATAGAAGCTTAAAACGTGAATCCAACTCTACGTGGGATATTCACTTCCTCAACCTACAAACAACATTTCCATGCTTTTCTGATTTATGGCCTTTTGTTAACTTGTTCTGCAGCAGTTATAGCACCCTTTGATCAAACTGATTTTTACTAATTCTTTTCCAACAGCAAAATACAATACAACAGCAACTTAATGAGTGTCCTGTTACGTAAATCAATGGAATGTAACATGTAAAAGAGTAGCTGGTGTTGGTAAAAGGAATGAATGTTGAAATTAAAGAATCAGCAACTGATATGAATGCTTCATATTCATATGAAATATTTGTTTCATATTCCTTCATTCCCCTAGATCAAGACCTTTGCTAGGGTAATTATAAGTGTTAAGAGCTAAACCAAGTAATCAGTTTCTTTTTTTTTTTTTTAATTAGACATACATTAGACCCTGGCCTGCAAAAAGCATTCTACTGGACAACCTTAAATAGATCAGCAATGCTTAGCTGCAATGTTATATAAAAAGGGAAAAGAGGAGAGCAAAGGAGAGGTGGTGGAAGAAGGTTGCCTGGGAGATGGCTTACCTTAAAACAGTCTGGAAAGAAGCACATGTCAGGGCTTAGGAACAGGGTGGAAGGGTGATGTCAGTCTTCATAGCCTTAGGCTTAGCTGATGTGTATTCATTTTGAAATTTAGCAGTGGCTGCCGTACAGGTTCATGAAAAGTACAGTATACCAAGTTCATACTTGACTCTTATGCCTTCAGTTTGCTCTTCTCTGAGTTTCAATAGCATTTAAAACAAATCTTAGACTTGTTTCTGGATGAGCAGGAGTCATCTAGAAGCATATTACATTTGGCTGGCTCCAGGAAACCTACCACAAGAAGTGAGGTAACTTAGGAGCACTTGCTATAGGAACTTGCTGTGATTTACATTAAAAAATTGGAATGTTTTAATAAAGCAACACATAAATAAAGTAAACAACAGCTTGAGGGACTAAGGAAGCTCAATAGTCCCTCTGCCTTTATCTGTTCATTTTTGCAATAGAATATTTATCAATGGAATTGATTCTGAATGAGACTGTATAACACCTATTTTCAGCCTAAACCAGTTGAGTCCATTTGTCTTTTTGCTCTCTTCATCCTGAAAGTTGAACCATCAAGATTTTAAGATGAGAATAAAACACAGGCTTCATTAATGTTTCTAAAGATTAATATTGTTCCTACAGGGATTTTCATCAGAGCTCACAAAAGTCAGAAGACCTCAACAGCGTATCATAAGATTAACAAAAGCAGAAGTAAATGCATCAACATATAGACAAGAGTATGGCACAAAGTCATTCTATGTACAGGTAGAAATCCAAAGGCATGTCAGAAACACTGAATGTTATTTATAATTTAATGGTCTGGAGTCCTACACAGCTTAAACTCTAAAAAAATTGGTTTTAAGTTGAACATCAACTTTGCTAAACAGTCTTGATGGAGAAGGCAAATCTTACTTGCAAATATACCAAGCTTGGAATATGTTTCCTACCAATAAATCTAATATCAACATCCATAAAGGGAGCTGAAACAATTCTCTTTGAGATTTGAAGCAAAATGTTTCATGTCAGAAATATGACTCATTTGCAAAAGCCTTGATTTTTAATTTTAAAAGAGTAATTCATTTTACCAGGACCTGCAGAAATAAAGCAAAAGGTTACCAAAAACTGAAAGAAAACAATTTTGTTTTAATTCAGGTTGAATTTTACTTCATGAGAACTTTTATTTTCATTTTACTCAAAACTCTCCAAAAATTCTTGGTTTTTTTCTGACCTTATACCAAATATTTTCTTGAACTTTTTCTCTGTATTATTTACCAAGTTTTATATGCAAAGATTTTGATTTAAGTATTTTAACTGTGTACTATATTGTACATGATAAGGTTTATAAGAAGAGACATAGTACTTACTGGATGGATGGAGAAGCTGACACACACCATGTTTGAGGCAGTAGCTGGATGAGAAAGGTCATCTATTTTTCCCTACCATGTATGTAATCTGAATCAGTAACAAGGATTTTACTGCATAATAAACCCCTTTGTTTCAAGTATTTTCTTATTTTTCTGCTTTTATAACACAATTGTAGGACAACAAAAAAGATTTGCTGGCTAAAGCTGAATTAGGTAAATAGTTTTGGCCCTATACATTTACTTCCTTTGCTTTTATAACAGCAGTTGTAGATGTCAAACACTTTGATACATTTTACAAAAAGATATTATAATACTTTGTTCTATTTCCCTTCAGAAAAAATGTTTTTTGTACTTTTTTCATTGAATAAAGTCATAATGTTAACAACAGTAAAACAATTTTATTTCAAGATCAACTGTTTGCCTCTGCATGGCCTTAAAAGTAGTGGTCAATCATTTGCACTGCCATTGACAGGAGCTTAGAATTTGGAGGATACGTAGTAATGAGTTCCTCAGCCAGGAAAACTTCCTTTAAATGGAACAGTAGTACAGGACACTGCATAACAAACTGGGAACTTCAAGGCCTTTTCCTCTATCCTCTGTTGCTGCCATTCCTCCTTCTGGTCATATCTTTGTTCATACTCAGTTCTTCCAAGGTAGACAGGTGGAGCCGTTGGGGAAAAAATCATTCACATTTCACATGAAAACATGAGAAATTGTGCTGTCATGTGAAATAGCATACACTCTTAGAAAAAGAAAAGACAAGATGGAGATTAATTTATCTGTGTTACTGAGAAGTAACTTAATGGGACACATGCAAAATGTTATTTTAAAACAAGATACATCAAATTCTAAAACTGAGAGTACATATGTTTGCCACTTCATGTGCCAGTATTGCATTCTCGAGGATAACGAATATATCATTTAAAACATTTCTTTTTCCTAAAAGTATTTTGTATATATTTCTGTGCTGTACATATATTCATATGTATAAGCTGTCTCTCCTACTGGGACAAAAAAAATCACACTGCCAAAAACAGTCAGCAACAGTCATAAAGGAAAAAAACAAAGAAAAAAGAAGGTATAAGATTGTTTTTGCCTTGAAACTAATTGCAAGTGCAAAAAGAAGGGTAATCACGCTTAGAGATGCAAACATTCTTCTGTGTGGCTGAGTTGATGGGGTGCTTGCAATCAGAAAACAGAAATCAGAAATTTTTGTGTGTCAGCTGGTTTTTCATAGGCAGAGGGAATCATCTGCAATTGTTCTCCAGCAGTGACAGCCTGTGGGGCCTTGGGATCCTACGTGGCACTGCCAGGGAGGGAGGCAAAGCCTGCTGTCATGTCTTTGGGGTTTCAGAGTAGTACAGGAAACTGAATAATGAACTGGAACTTCAGGACATTTTTCTCTGTCCTCTCTTGCTGCCATCCCTTCTCCTGATCACATCTTTGTTCATACCCAGATAACTCCAAAAACAAGGGGAAAGAAAAAAAAGCTCCAAACTCCACTTATCCAATCTATGCTTGCATTCAATGTTTTATAAAACTCTGCTATCCACATGGCTCAGTATCTGATTGAGCTTGTGTTTCAGATTGTGCCTCCTATTGTTTCAGATATCTTACTCCAAAAGGGGCTTAATTGCTTCTTCTGTTTATTTGAACAAAAAAGTAGCATCCCATCTGCATACCAGATGCAACAGGACTGAACCCAACTTTTCAACAGTATTTTAAATGAAGTGCTTGTTTGCTGGTAGCTGACAGTCTGCAGCAGCAGACTCAGATTCTGGGAAGATAAATGAAATAATCCAATTGCCCCTCACCAATTACTCTTTGCAAAAGGGCACACAAAAGGGAGAACAACTAACCCAATCCATCCTTGAACTGCATGGAAATTCAAGATCTAATTAAGCACATCAGTTTCCTGGTGTGGGGGTCTCCTCCGTGTTCTTAACTTGATTCAAAGCTAAACAACATTTCTAAATAGTCATTCCATCTCCATTGGTTTGCTTTTGCAGTAGATCGTTTTGAAATAACTATTCTTAGGAAAGTTGTCTGTCTTTTTCTTTATATTTGTGTGCATCATTACATAGACTGGCCTGTCTTTTGGGAGTGAATCCAAGTAAAAGAAAATATCTTCCTCCTGAAGCTTGATTATAAAGAAGTATGCATTTTCTGTGTCAATTATAATCAAGACACATTAGTGAAATGTAACTAACCACCTTGACACGAGGCTTTTCCCTGTGAAAAATTCAAATCTAAAACCAGGATTCTAATAGAGCAATAACTCTTATCTAGCAGAAAAAATACAGAACTTTCCAGATTAAAAAAAAGAAAAAAAAAAAAAGAGGTTATGATGCCACTTTGAATCACAGGCAGTCATTTTCTAAGGAAAATTTCATCTTAACAGTTTCTGCTTGGGGTTTCATGGCCCTTACAGCTCAAACTACAAGGTTACTTGATATAAAACTAAACTTACAGTATATAAGCAGAAATGTGGGGTGGGTGGGGATGTTCCATGAATACAGTCACACTGATGGCTATAAATAAACAAGAGCATTAGGAGCTGACCTGTGCTTCCAAAACAAAAAAAAAAAACCTCCACCCTAACTGTTCCAATAGATAGACTTGTGTATCATTTGGAGTACTATTTCAGGACTCAATTACAACAAATAACATTAGTATATGCTTTGTTAAGCAATTTCTGTTTTAATAAGCTAACCAGACCAGCCTATCCTAAGAGGCATGAAAGTCAAGGTTTTGAGTAGTCTAGGCTACTAAATGGAAACACATGTTGAAATCTTTTTATTCTTTGTTAACAAAAAAGAATTCAAAAGAAAAGGAAATATAAATAAAGCATCATCTCAAACACTCATGACATCTACAGTGAGCCAAAATCACATTAGTCCTGCTACATGGATAAAATCTAACCTAGTCCTCCTTTAGTGCAGCTAGGTAGACTCTGCATGGTTTGTACATATCTCCTAAATGCGGGTCCTGCGACTCAGGTGGCAGGAATGTTGTTCATCAAACGTAACTCTTTAACCAGAATGTGGAGAAGAGACCATTTTTTGAGGAAGAATTCTGCCCCATTCAGGAACACTTTGCAAACACCTCTACTTTCCATAAAATTCTGTCTTTTTTATATTTCTAACATTTCTGGTTACAATCCCCTTACACACGAGAATTCCTCAAACAAAGAAAGTCTGGAGTCCTTTAGACAGAAGGTTCAGTGAGAACAGAGTCTATTTTACTCCATGGCTTTTAATTTAAATTGATTTCAAAAAACTCTTTAACTCCTGTAATGCTGG
The DNA here is from genome assembly GCA_013397245.1 of Thryothorus ludovicianus. NCBI lineage: Eukaryota > Metazoa > Chordata > Aves > Passeriformes > Certhiidae > Thryothorus > Thryothorus ludovicianus. The sequence goes on along the minus strand of VZTB01000127.1, from coordinate 44,591 downwards.
ATCAATCTTAAGGATAGACAGGATTCCTTAGCTTAGCATGCAATTCTTCTGCTGCAGATGCTGCTCCATTTCTGACAGAGCTCGTTCACCATGAAAATAACAGACTATTTTGATTATGGTGGGAAAGAAAGGAAAGATGATGCTATTAACAATAAACGTTCAATTTCTTACAGAAAGAGCAAGAGAGGAAAGTCAAAGGATGTACACAACTCAATTTGGGGGCAGAAGATGCTCACAAGGCCTCATCTCCTAACTCTCTTATAATCACATGGAAGAGATCTATTCTTTAATTGGTCACTCCAGAATCCACAGCCTCACCCAAGGTATAGTCACTTTAGCTCATGTTATATGCCTGTAGTTCAAGGCTGCAAATATCCACAGCACTGTCCCTGGAGTTTTTTCAGCCCAGTATTCCCAAGCACTGAACATCATAACCATTGTGGTATTTGCTATTCTCTAACAGCACAAAAGAAAACAAATAGGAATTTCTCATCCTAGCAAGAAGTCAGCTTCCTGTCTACATTTTACTTTCCAGTTTCAGGTTTGATGCTTTCAAATAACAGTCACACAGGAAAATTATGTGGTCTGAAATATTAGGGACTCTCTGAAACTTGATTTTGGGCCAGTATCTTCATTGCCTTTACAAAATATGGTATCTAGAATGTGGGCTTGTTTATTGCCACAGCACGCATCAGAATTTTTGTTTCAGTTTTATGGAAGCTAATTCCCTCCACTCTCACCCTTAAGAATACTAGAAGCAGCAGAAAGGTATGATATTTAGTCTAGCAGTGACTCTTACTCACTGAAGCCAGACACATACTCTTAAAGAGATGCTCACAGTGATGGGAAAAGGCTATGTGAGAAGGGCTGTCTCTGAACACAATGTTCTTTCTCCTCTTCCCACTCCAATTAAGACTCCTTTTCAAACAGCAGGTGCTCAGGCCCATTTCTGATTTTAAAATGTGAATGTTTCCAACACCACAGAGGTGCAAAATATTTGGAAAAGGAGAAAAATAAAGATTAGATTTACACTTGTGTGTCAATTAAGGAACAGGCTTGCAACGTGAAGCAACATCTGCTGGGTGAACTATTTATTTTTGCTGTGTAACAACATTAGATCTGTCTGTACAAGCACAGAACCTCTCCCATCACTGCGATCAGACTGCACTGCGGTTGTACCCAAACTAGAAAAACAATTGTTAATGAAATTAAAGAAAACACATGGCGTCAGAGTATGAGGTGCACTCATTCATTGTGCAAACTCTGGACAAAGGTGCTCCAAACTGTTATAAAACTTGCTGCAAGCCAGTGATTAACTCCCATTGACTCCATGTCAGGACCTTGGGAGGTGTTTTCTTAACACTTGTTCCTGAGGCAGCAGCAATCATCTGTTGGCACTGTCCTGAGCCTTCTTTGGAAGGCCTATTAAAATTCGTTGCTAAAACAAAGAGTACCTCATAATTATTTCCTTTTATTTTTTTTTTTAACAGATCATAAATCTACATGCAGCAGTATGGGTTACTGCTTTGTTTGTCTGCAGTGTTCAGCAGGGCTCTGCAAGTTTCGTTGCATGTTTTGAATAGTTATATTTTGCTATCTGCATGTTCTGAATAAGTAATGGCTACAAAGTAATTTTTCACTGAAATACTAGATTCATCAAGAACTCAATCACCAGCTAGATGGGATGTCTTATGTACATAGAGGAGACAATGCAGATTTGCAATTTCGTTTAAGTGTTAACAGAGAAACTAAAAAAAAATAAATAGTGACCCCCTATGCTAACAGTAATTAGTGAAAAAATACCAGGGACAGGGAAGACATTCCATTTCCATACAGCTTTATCACCTTGTAGATCTCATTTTGCCAGGACAGAGGGAGCTTGTAGCTTTTGTACAACAGCTCCAATACGTCCTTGTTAAGGTTCCATCAATTTGAATACAATTATAGAAGAAGAGAAACAGACGTAGAAGCTCCACAAATTCTTCTCCCCCTTCTCTGAGCTCAGAAATGATTTGCCTTTTATTTGTCTTTCTCCTCTTAATGTGGGCCTCAAAGACAAACCCCCGACAAATCTTTATGGCAGGGAAGAAAAAAACCAACATAAAAGTCGTGTTTTTTTCCTTTAACTGATACATTGTTTCTGATACAAGTCAAAACACATAAAACACAGCATCTGAATTAGAATAAAATCATATAATGGTAAATGATAGTAAGATAATTCCTGTTATTATTGATAATAGAAATTAACAAACTCTTCTGAAGGTACAAGGTAAAAGGATATGGAATAAGGAAAGGTAGACTTCACTCAGTATCTTGAAAATATTTACAAAATCTAACAGAATTTAGCTAAATAATCTCAAAATTGTACTTACACAATCACAATAGAAAGACAGCAACTAGATATGATTTAAAAATAATCTCAAAATTGTACTTACACAATCACAATAGAAAGACAGCAACTAGATATGATTTAAAAAGTAAAAAATACTAGAAAATAATAAAATATCAGTATTTGAATTGTGAGCCATTGATGGACACAATAATATTTAAAAAAAAAAAAAAAGATTGATTTCTTAACCATCAAGTCAATTTTGAAGAAAGCTCCAATCTACAGTCTCACATTTGGGTTACTAACAGGACTTTCTAAAGTGTATGTAGGTGCCAAAGTTTAAATACACTTCTCTGTGTGTAAATATTTTAAAATTTCAAGTTATATTATTACACCTTTTTTTACAGACCAAAATAATTACACTAATTTACAGAAGAACTTTTAAATCCAACTGAATAAACATATGTGCAATGCACCATTAAAGCACACTCCATTGCATAATAGCATAATGCAGTTTTTGAAATGGATCTGTAGAAAGGATTCATTAAGATAAAGTCCCAGCATTCCACCTGAGGCCAATAAAAATTCTGTGCAAACCTCTTCAAATTAAATTTTCTTCTTGAACATATCCTGTCTAATTATGTTTAGTATTATCCTCCTTTAGGAATTCTGATTCATCAGTGCTATTAAGGGAGAGAAAAGGAAAACCAGATGCTGTGGACCGGATACCCAGCTCGTAAGAAATCACTATAGTTTCACAGAAGCCAAAAGAGCTACAATGATTTATATCAGCTATGGGTTTGGTATATACATAGGAACACACATATGGACAGATGTACAGAGAATTATATTTATATCTGAAGTTACACCAGCAGAAAGTAAGTCTGTGGAGTTGCACCACCAGAGAATTTGACCCAGAAGCTCTAATAAGCTGAAGTTTATAAAAGAGCCACAGCTGTGTTGAGATTTCTTGTCTTTCATTCTCTAGAACTGAAAATAAATGTAAGAAACAGAAGTGCTCTAATTAGACATTTGGCTTTAAAAATCAGGAAGATAGCCAGCTAATGTCTAAGCACTTTTTTGTTCTGGGGAGTTATACTAACAAAGATATCATAATTACAATCATACTACATACAGATGAAGTGCACAGAATATATTGGTAAACCAAGTTGAGGGACTGAATTAGATTCCAGCTAAGTTGTTTCAGTTTTAGTCTTTAATGAATACCACTTTTGTTGTTCGTGTAGTCCATACAGTAAGCATAAATTTAGAGCGAGATTTCCAAGCGCATCTACCCATGCTGCAGCCTGAAAAACAAAATTTCTGGGTAGCACCTGCATTCTTCTATTCCACTGACATTTCTACGTTGTTGTCACCCATCCACAGCCCCAGACCTGCCTGCACCACAGACCGAAAAGGTACTGCTCAGGACACTTGGTGCCTTCCTCTGTTTCCATGAGCTACACAAGTCATCCTGTAAGCTCTTGCTATGCCTTTGGCTTTGCTGGCCCTGACATTTGCACCCCAAACACTCCTGCACCCCCCTGCACCTCCCCATTTGTGAGACCCCTCTGACTTAACAGCTGGAAGAGAAGAGGAAAGAGAAATGTCCACTCTTTTGCCTTTACCCAATAACATTATACGTGAAAGCCTAGAATAAAATTTACCCTATATCTACTCTTCCCAGCATCTGCTCAGTGTTTGTAGAGGGATTCATCCTTCCACAGACTTTTAAACAGGAGCTACAGTCGGCTTTTGAAAGCTGAACAGATAAACTTCAAGGAGTAGTGCTTAAGTATCATAGCCTAAGATTTACTGTTAGACAGAGAGGGCACCTTATAAAAAAACTGAGCTGGAACAATATTTTGAGTGTTTTCCAATATTTTATCCAGCAGCCCAGTGCTGGATAACACAGACATGGGAGACTGCAAATGCAGGTTGCATTTCCATTCCTTGGAGGGAAAGCCATTAGCTGTCCCACTGCTGGCAATGGTGCGCTGTCCCTGCACTGCTGACTGTGACTCCATTGCAAAGAGCACCTGGAGGCTTGATAGTGAGGAGAGAAACAGCCCCAAGCCAGCACAACCAGTTTACCAGGAGGCACATGTCTGCACTTCCATTCCCCTGTCAGGGACTGTTTACCTCACAGGAATCAATCCTTGAGAGAAAGAGATAATTAAGCCGCAGGACAAGGACCTCAGGCTGCTCAAATTTTTCACACATAAAAGCACATAACAGCAGGAATAGAGAGTCTCTCTATTTCACTGAACTTTTTATCCAAATAATTAGGCCATTTATTACAAGATATACAGATTTGACCTCCTGCTGCACAAGTGCCAAATCTCCAGTTCCCATGTTCTGAACATGTGCTCTAAATACTGTTTTTTCAGATAGGCAGAGAAGGCAGCAATACCAGCTCTTCTTCATCAGGGTATGAAAACGAGACAGACAGACTCTGTCTCGAGCCAAGACTCTGACTGAGAGCTCACTACAGTGGGAGCATCCAAAAAACATTTATTATACTGAACTGGTCTCACAAAACAGCCCATTTTGTGGATTCCTGCAGTGCTTAATGCTGAATTATTTTTATGCCTACCTAAAGAAGGCAATTTCCGTGGTTACTCAGAAACAGAATGTAACGTACCTCAAATCTCTGTTGACACAATCTTCCTCCTGATCTAGGTCATTGTAGAGTTAAATGGCAGCTGGGAAAATTTTGAAGTTTCAACCTCAAATGCCTAACCCATCTCTCATTCCAGCTATTTTCACATCTTATGCTGCACCTTCACATGTGCTATTATTTTCTAGATTTGTCCCATATGTGTAATAGAAATTTGAACCTATAAATGACTTCATATTCAGATCCAAATTCTCCACAAAAGCTTTTAATTGCTCTACAGATAGCTTTTAACTTCCAATATGTTTATTATTATGAAAGTAAAAATAATTTGAAAAGAAAGGCCCAGAACAAATAGTGCTCACTTTCCAAGAAACATAATTTTATTTGGAGGTAGGAATTGGAATGATGTGATAAGTACAGTAAAACATAACTATAATTCTTCTGCTTGGCTCTGAGATACTCCCATAGCTACTACTAAAGCTTTATTGGCAGGTTGCAGTCAGCATCTTTATATATCTCATAGGAGTTACTCTTGGAGGATAATTTGTGCTCCCTTTCTGATAGCAAAAGCTTTTTTTTTGCATGGTAGGATGTGTCATTTGCTATTTTAGTCCACTACACAAATATTCCAGAAATATATGTCTTGAAATACAAGTGCAATTTGCTATAACAATGTCTACAGGGACAATGCATACCATACCTTGTTCCATATCATAAATTACATCGAGGTGCAAAAAACATATTAGGTCCCTTTCAGTTGTTCATTTATCCTTAAAATAAGTCCATCCACAACTACGTCCCGGGATCATGCTGAAAACACAGCATATCTCTGTAGGATAATAACAGCAGTGTTAATGGACATTAAAGAGGAGTTGTTTCTGGGGTATTTTGGAGGAAGATACTGTTGCTGTGCCTTCAAAGGGAAAGAATTCAGCAGGAGCTCCAGAGAGTCAAATGGACATGCTAAGAACCAAAAACAATTATGCCACCTCTATGCTTACCTTTGCCCTCACATGTTTCCTCATCAGACTGGAAAATTGTCTCCAGCTGTACCTGCCCTTTTCTCTAACACCCAGGAATGACTAACTTTCAACAATTAAAGGTTTTTGAATCAGATGGTCTTTTATCACCTCTGCCCCCACAGCCATGGGATGCCTGAAATGAGATACCCACGGCAGGACCCATGCAATTGATGTTTCACATGCCCCTGGCAGAGAAGATTTAATTTAAGAGTTTTTTCCAGAACAGCTTGTACAACAAATAGCTTTTAGCATATACAATTTGCAAAGTTGCCAGTTTATCATGAATAGAGCTATTTGTAGTCTAGTCATATCATAAAATCTTGTTAAAAGAAACAACACAAAGAGACTGCTCACTTTTCAGTTATGGCGCTTTTGAATTAATTTGAATCCAGATTGCCTCATGAGTATTGTTTGTTCCAATATGAAACAGTTTATGGTGATAAATTGCAGCAGCATCTCTTGGGAGCTGCCTGGTACAGTGTACTGCAGCAGAAGTTGAGTCAGCTTGCAAACTGAATGTACAATCTAGTGACAGAGCACCCACGTTTTGTGGTTTGAAGAAAACCTAACTGAGAAAGTCAGCACAACCAGAGTATTTTGTGGCACGTGCAAGTAATGGGCAAGGTCAGGGTTTGTAGGGGCATAACCAACCAAAGAAACTAGTGAGAATCTAGTAACCTACCTCTTATCTGAGCCCTCCTGTCCCACTCATCCAGGTATTTACTCAACACTCAGAAGTAACATCTATAGAGACTGACATTGGGCTGTTTTAGCCATACTTTCAGTACTAAGCAATTTAATGCATATGAATTTTTCATCTAGCTCTAAATTTACTATTACAGCAGATGCTAGAGTCAAATCTCATTAGCTAAGATTTCAGTAATCTGTAGAGTAATGACAAAACATTTCTGCATCCTCTCAGTTATAACCTTAATTAAGACTAAGTAGGGTATGTTGTGTAACACATCACCCTGTGAACACACACTCTCATATAAGCCATCATGGGCCTGATTCAGGGAGGGAACAAGCATTTGTTCTTCCCACAAAAATCATCAGGGATTCAAGAAGTCAGTAGTCCTCCATTGGACCAGTTCCTTACTACTGTGTGTTTCAGTATCTTTAAGAATTTCTGTAGCCACTGAGAGGAAGAGACAGCAGTTTCTTAACTCAGCCAAATATATTGATATCTATAGCCTTATGACAAGTATTTAAGGTCTTTCCCAGTGCTGCCAGATCCCATCACAGGGCAGAAGAGTCACAGCTGTCACTTCACACTTAAAATATTTTTTCACATTTAATGGAATTAATGAATTTGATGAGGCAGTATGCCAAATTAATCTCTAGTGCCCTTCCATCACATGCAACTGAGTTAAATAGGGATTAATTGAGGCCCATGCAATTACCTCTTAATTAACCCTGAAGGGCTGGGATTAACCCTGCTGTTCAGGGTTAGATACAAGTGTGTTTGTCATGGGAATTCCTGTACCATGGGTATCACAAAGTTAACAACATTGACCAAAATGTCTGTGCCAAAACACATTTGGGGACTGAAGCAGATTGCTCTTGCTCTCCTGCCCCCAGCATGTTGCAGGATTCTGGGGGCTGCTCCTACTAGAAGGAAAAATCAAGGGTATAACCAGTTCCTCCAAACTCATCTATTAACATAAAGCCCTGAATACATGCACAGCAGGATGGCAGACAGCAGGAAATAGTCCCTTTCCTTCCACTTCCAAGCATCTTTCCAGACACTGTCCTACTTAGAATCTTGCTGTAAGCTTTTCTTAAGAATTGCAAGAATGTTTGACTCCTGGGTTTGGTTTCCTAGCTGCATTTTCTCTCTGTTATTTTGATTATGCCTACATTGCAATCTGGAGTGGGAAGCAGAAGTGCTGGAATTAACAAGGATACTGAGCAGAAGCAGCATTCAGCAAACCCTTACCTACATTTCCACCTGCCCGCAGGAGTTACTATTTGCAAAGATCAAAACTGATCAACTGCTGTCACGCAATATAGTGCCATACAGATCTTGGAGATCTGCAGGGACTCCAACACACATGCACTATTCTACTACTCTTCCCTCCTCCTACATGCAAAAAGAAATTCACCCATTTGATGTGTATTTGGGGACTCAAGAAAAAGCCTGCAGCCTTATTAGGCCATTCTTGTGTTACACACAGTCAGATCTTCAAGTACTGTCTTTCTCTTGGCCTGCTGATCGTGAAACCGGAAGGTATGAGTCCATCATTTGATCTGAATGAAAAGAGAAGTTGTAGCAAAGAGTTTCAACAGAACAGCAGGATTGGCCAGTACCCAGCATAACCCTGCACAAAGACTGCCACAGGATGCTGTATATGTCATTCCTGTCGCCCTGATTTTTCAGGCTTTTCTAAGTGCAGTTTCTAACTGGTTGTTTTCACTGTAGCTAGCTTCTTTCTCACACTTGCAAGTGTCTTTATCAATAGTCCGTTTGATAAGATGAAGTTATTTTTCATACTTTTCTTGTGAGGAAACAACTGATAGACAATTGTCTTTACCAATGGGATAGGAGAAGTATCAGCCTTCTTCTCCAATCCCTTGTCTTTGTGGACATGCTATATAACCTAGAATCAGATGTTTAATAAATACTTTGTTCTCACTTTCTCAAGAGAATGTGTGTCGTGTGTGTCCTTTCGTCCCGCACAGCGACACATTCCTACATGTTTCATACTAATTATGACTACAGTAGTGGTTTACAAACAACATTTAATGAAACAGAAGTTTAAACCAAGGCTGCTGTACTAACCAAGCACGCATCATGGCTATCCTCTAATTGGTACTGTAAGGCTCTGCAAATGAAAAAAACCCATATTTTGTACACGTGAAGGAGAAACAGAAGAAAATTGAACCTCTCACCCTTCTCTTTTGTGGAGATCTTTTTACTAGCATCTTGAAACAAGTAGAAAAGCAGACTCTGGAGCGCAAATGCATTTTCTTAGAGATCTAATACTGAGAAGTCAAAACCAAATGAGCATTCTCACAAGAGTTTATACAGCAATCAGCTCTTTAACAAAACACCACTCCTTTTGAAACCATCCACCCAGAATAAAATAATCTGGCTTATTTGTATGAGAGCACCTAGTGGGACCTCTTGCATTTCTTTAACATGGAGCCAGAGGAACAAGTCTCCCTGACAGAGAACTGCTGGTTTTCACTTGTCTTTAAATTACAAAGATATCTAGGAAAATTGAATTTGTGCTAAATTATGTTAAAACAGACGAAGAAAAATCTTGGTAAGGATTTGACTCAACAGACAAGGTGAAGGAAGTGGGAGACAAACCAGTCCTTTTAGGCTGCCCTGTGTCTATTTCAACTTTTAAAGTTATAGCAATATCAATTTAACATATTCCCATATTTTCCCAGGACGAAGACAAGTAGCTACAGCATGCCTCTTATTAAATTACAGCACTCAACACACAGGAGCACAGTTTATCTCAAAGGTTTGCTACAGCATCCTGAAACAGTTGGCGAAATTGCTCAATTTAGAGTCGACAACCCAAATTCAACACTAATTTAAGAGTAACAATTTGAACTCTCATTGCCAAATATATTAACACCTATAGAAAATGAACACAACTTGACAAAATGCTTTGGTGCAGCTGAACTGTTATCGGCATGTAAAGGATATTAAGAATATATTATCATAGTGACTCTGGGTCATGCCAGACTTGTTTCAGACTTCAACAGAAATAGTTTTGCATGATACAAAGGCACTACAATATGATTAAAATGCACTACACATCTCACTGTCTTAGAGATCGATGCGTACATGAAGTCTGAAATATGCTAAGGAGGTTTTTCCTCAACAATTTCAATCATCCATAGTAACTACTCAAATGTGGAAACTCCAAATCATAGTGACAAACGTTTAAAAAGCCCTTCACTTATGATGAATGCAAAGCATCACACAGAAAAGTAAAAAAGTTGCAGAAGCAACTTATAAACTATATACATATGAGCAGTAAATAAATATCCTCTTTTGCCAACACAAATTTTGTACCTTCCACCAACAATTCAGTTGGCAGAATTTTTGCTGACAAAACCAGTGAAAACTATACACCCAACAGCAGGGAGTTGAAAATTTGCAGTGTCTTTTTATGACAATATTTTACTAGCTTCAGTGTCTTATATTGCAAAAGTGCTGATAATAAAGCTACTATATTTTCTATTTTGGACTTAGAAACAACATGAAAAAAGCAATGGATTTTTTCCCTGAAAATGGCAGGGTTGGGGGGACAGCAGACATATATATACATACATACCACACATAGAGACAAGCTTCACATCCTTCATTTGGTGTAGAAAACTATGGCTTATTTTCTAAAACCACTTTTAGAAAGGAAAAAATTGATTCACCACACTGAAGGATTTAAAGCTGTAGGTGAACATCAAATACATCTTTGACACAGTTTATTAGATTTTCTAATGCTCCTTAGATGCTAATATATACTTTTATTTTTCAAACAAAAACCCAAACAGCTTATTCCAGCAAAAATGAATTATACAGACCACAGATTTAACACCTTTGTACTGTTCCTAGACTTTCTTCAGCAACAAAATCTCAGCCATTTCTAAGCCCTCAGCTGTACACATCTCTGCCAATATATTCATTCCTTCTGGCAAAAAATACTAAAGAACAGTGAAAGATAAAAAAAAAAAGTGCAAATAAGTAATCACTATATGTAATTTCAGTAGTCACACCTACTCATTTTCCCCCATGAATGCCATTTCTAAGACAGTTCCACAGAAGAGCTGGTGAGGAACTCAAGCTTTAGACTTAGAACTTGGCAGCTTCCTTCACTGCTGAATGCAAACACAGGGACTCTCTTACTCATGAAACAGGGAGAGCTTTAAAATAACGCAGAAAATTTGCTTCTTAGAATCACCAAGTTACACTGGAAGGTGAGGAAAGCTTGATCAGTGTCATGGTTTGACACTGGCCCAAAACCAGGCACCACAAGTTGCTCGCTCACCTTTCCCTGCCACATTTGGGCAAAGAAGGGAAAAGGAAAAAATAAAGTTAATGAAGGCTTCATGAGTGAGATAAGGACCAGGAGAAATATGTCAAGGGCAAAACAGGCTCAACCTAAGTTGCAAAGTGAATTTGTCATCAACAGAATCAGAGGACGATAATGAGAAGTAAAATAAACCTGTAAGACACGGTTTCCTCCCCAGCCCCTCTCTCCTTCCCACTGACAGTGCAGGGAGACAGTGCAGGGGGTTTTGGTCTGTTCATAACTGAGACAGTTCTCATGAACTTCCCTGGCATGAGTCCACTCTCACAAACAGCATCCAAACCACACCTGCTGCAATGTGAGTCCCTCCCACAGGCAGGCAGTCCTCCCAAAACTGCTGCAGTATGGCTCTCTTCCCACAGGGTGCAGTCCTCCAAGGACAGGTTGCTCCAGCCTGGAAGCAGGAGCCCCCTCTCTCCACAGGGTCTCCCACTGGATCACAGCCTCCTCCAGGCATCCACCAGCTCCAGCGTGGGCACCTTACCCAGGGGCTGTGGGTGGATCTCTGCATTCCCTGTGGATCCCCACGGGCTACAGGGGCACAGCTGCTTCACCATGGTCTCACCACAGCCTGCAGAGGAGTCTCAGCTCTGGCACCTGGAGCACCTTCTCCACTGACCTTGGTGTCTCCATGTTTTTTCCCTTACATGTTCTCACCTCTCCCTCTTCTCTGACTAGAAGAAAAAAAACTGTGTGATGTTGTTTTTATTTTCTTCTTAAACATGTCATCACAGAGGCATTATCAGCCCCTCCCATTGACCCAGGCTCGGCCAGCAGCATGTCCATCTTCAGAGCCATCAAGGATTGGCTCTGCTGGACATGGTGAAAGCTTCCAGCAGCTTCTCACAGAAGCCACCTCTGTGGCCTCCCTGCTACCAAAAAACAGGCCAGGCCAAACCAATGCAATTGGAAACATCTAAGTGCTGTTTACAGTACTACAAGTGAAGTAAGGGAGGAAAAAAAAACCCCAAAAAAACAAACCCAAGTAATTTAACTGTTGAGCTGTACCAGTCTGTCAGTCTATCTGGTTTGGTAAACCACCTTTCCCAGGTTGTACTTGTCAAGAAGAGTGTTCTGTCAGAAAATAACAGATTAAAGAAGTGATATTGGTACATAGCCAAATACCAAATAGCTACTTCAGGGCTAGTTTTATATTGTCTTATAAAATGGAAAGAATTAGACCTGAATAGGTTTATTAGAGTGAAAAAAAAATCCACTATAAACCCAAATCAGGTTTCAAAATTATTTTCTCTGACTTGAGCCAGCCCTTTCTATTGTACTGTTACCCTGTTCACCCTTCAACAAACATTGTTGATTGAGTAGTAGTGTTTAGAGCAGAAATATGAACACAGAATTTAATACTAAGTAATGGACCATGCTGCCTAAGCAGGCATAGCACCAGTCAAAGCAGAGGCCTTGGGACCAACCTCCCTTTGGCCTTCACCAAGCCAGGTAAAAACAGAGACAATAAATGCTTAGGCTACACTACGTACTTGTCAACACCAGTGTTTGAGAGACATAGCTTCGGATGAAGAGCTGACTTTGGTTTTTTCCCCCAAGCCCCAGGGATGCTGCACTTACAATCACTCTATTTTAAACTATTCTTTGCTCAAAACCATCCTTTTAATTTTTAGTTACCCTGCCATCCTGTTCACCCACAATACTCGCATAATTACCAGCAGCCAAGTCACCATCATGCTGTAACATGGACTCTCAATAAGAGTTGCATACTCATATATAAAAGAAGAAGAAATTCAGACTAAATGGGTAGGGGGAAGAGAGAAGCTAGCAGCTCTGAGGTAAGAAACAAATTTAGTCATGTAAATCCCATATTTATTAAGCTTCTCATTTTAGTCCTGTGGCAAAAGCATATAGTCATCACCACTCAAATTAAAACGCACAAGTTACATGACTCTGAAATAATAAAAAAAATAAAGCAAGAGGCATAAACAGCCATACCTAGGGGCTTTGGATTGAATTTTATTATAATTGTTACTAAGCAGGACTCATTTGCAAAATGATTAAACAATTCTCATACTCAAACCTTTAGCAAACACATAGACCATAAGAGAAGAGAGTAGCTTTTAAAAACTTAACCCTTCTTACCAGGCAAAAAAATTTTGCAACAGAACTTAAAGCGTTTTGCATGGTTCTTGCAACCTAGCTGTCCAAATTGAGGGTCAGTCAGGAGAACACTCATCCACAGTCACAATCCTGAAACTATCCCACCAGCTTTGGCACTCCAGAAATGAACAAGGGCTTAAAGCTGCACTGCTAAAAACTACAGTTTGGAAACAAGTAGACGTCTCAAGTACATTTCCAAGCCATGTGGTTCTCTCACTGCTTGATGGGTAACCTTGGGGAAGACCTACTTGATTGACAAACACATCCAAGAAGACTCAGGCAGAGAAATCACTTGGCCTTCTCATCCTTAATGAGTCTCAGCGTGAGGACACTGAACCCTTAGTCCTGATCTGGGCTGAGGTAGTTCACTGCATTTGGAGAGGCACAGCTCCGAGCTTCAGGCATGCCTCTGTAAATCAAAATTAAATAAGTCAACGGTACCTACAAAAGAGAGCAGTAGCTGAGTAGGGGCTGTCAGAACCACTGTTTCAGGATTCAGGCAGCTCAAGCTAGAAATGCTTCTCTAGAGGAAAAAAAAATAAATCACATAGAAAAGCACATGTATAATCAAACTAAGGAAATCCTCTACTTCTGCTTTTGGTGAAGGCAACAGCAGATTTCCCTGTGCCAGTCCAGGTATACCTGCTATGTTCAGGAGATGGAAAGCAAGTCTGACTCCAGCTTTACCAATTGATGAATTACTGCACTTTTGCTGTTTTCCTATGGTGTCTGCTAACAAAAGTTGGAAGTGTCCCAAATCCACAGTAACATGCTGCAGAGCCATGTAAAAATCACAGCAAAATCTGATCCTCACAAAAAGTGAGCCATACTAATTGAATCAAAAGAAACAACAACCGAGGAAAACAAAGTCCTGTGTGATAAATGTTGGCCCTTTGATCCTCTAGCTTCTGTAATGGATGAAAATTAGGGTGGGCTGTTTAGCTGGATTTCAGCTAAATATATTAAAGGATCTGTTAAATCTTTCCATCACTGCCTAAGAATATCCTCACAAACCTAATGGGTCTATCAAGTATTAAGTGGAAAAGATTGGCCGTGCATGCATTTAGTGCCTCCCTTGAGTTGCTGTGGGCTGGTGGTAACTGCATAGGAAATCACAAAAGAGAAAGCAGAAAGAAAAGGTATCAGACACTTACAGCTATGGAGGAACAAGGAGGCAGAAACTACATAAGAAATGCTTCCCATAGAATGAAAAAATATCTTTAAGGTTATATATTCATCTCCTCATGTATTTCAAAACACATGAAAAGTTATACAAATACCAAGAAGTTTGTGAAGGAAGCTGAAAGGGAGGCAAACATTACATTCCTTTGCAAACAATTATCAGACAACAGAGCAAAAGCCAACAGACACAGACTGGTCAAGGTACTATGATTTTTGAAGTGGGAAGGGAGGAGTTAGGATTGTTCATGAGCCTTTCTAAATTGAAAAACAAAGATGATGAGGAAAAGGCAGAACAATAGAGTAGCAGCTATTTTTTTCTCACTGATTGATTTTACTGTATTAAAGCCAGACTAGGCAAATAAAGTCCATCTAAAAACAATCGGCAACATTTCTTGACATTAAGCCCAGTTAGAACCATCCCTCCCATAGCTCAGGGAGGAAAACAAGCTGTTTCCACTTGATGTTCTCCAATAGCCAAACCCTTTACTGTACCTGTAGCTCATCAACATCACATCACCTTTATAATGTCCTTCACAATTAAACAGCATAAACCCACCCCTTATTCTGGCATCTACATGACAAACCAGAGGCTGCAGTGCCTCCTTGCCTGCCTGTTCTGGGCTGCTCCCTCTCTCCCCTCCTCCATCTGAGGCAGATCCTGTGCAGTCATTCAATTCCAGCCTTATCTGTTCCCAATTACATATGGATTAAACTCAATGTAGCAGGTTTATTACATGTGCAAATCCGCTGCTGTTTAATCTTGCCAGTGCTGTGTTTGGTTTTGATATATTCTGACTGGCTTGCCTCTCAGCAGCAAGCTGAAGAATATTAAACAGTTCAATGCACAGTTACACACACTTTCATATGTGTTATTTGTGTTGTGTGACTTCTATTAAATCAAGCATTTCCAAATCATGCAGAGTGAACAAAACCACAGCAAGTAGGTGTTTCAAGGAAGGCGAACAAAAATGCTTCAGAAATTTGAAGTGATTCAGTATTTCAGTATTGGGAGACATCAGCCAAAGGAGATTTTAGACCATAGGAAAACAAGCAAGAAAACCTCCAGTCACCTTTCAAGCTATTTCACTACTACAACTGTCAGCAATGCTACCCATACCCACTAACACCCAAGCATTGATGAAATACATGCAACAAAGCAGAACAATGACACAAGAGATTCCAAGAATCTTTGTAACACTCTGTTATGCCATAGGAGTTTCAACCCCAAGTGATTAGCTACTGAGTGAAGAGCACCATGCTAACATTCTCTGATTGCCCAAAATCAGCTGATGAACTGACTCTTCATGCCTTACACTCATAGCAGGGGTGAAGGCCAAAATCTGTACTCACATGCTGGGCCAGACCTACTTCCCTTCCAGTTCTTATAGCTTTTCTCTGGTTTTTATCATTTTATCAAATTCAACTGCTCATGGCTCTTCCCTTCTGCCTTATTCCAATTATCCTTTGGAAATTTCTGCTGAGTGCAGAAGGGGGGGTCTCTCCTTCAACCAGTCCTATCTCTGCTGCAAAAGAAAAGCCATCATAGGATTCAACATAATTTCCTCATTTCCTTAGGCAAGACTTTAAAGCACATGATAAAATCTGATGTAAAATTTGATCATTCACCTTCCTCATTTCCCTGAAAAGAAGTCCTTCTCCTGCTGATGTCAGGCTCTGATTCTCCAGGCACATACTCTGCACATGCAGAGTGCTGCTGGCATTACTGGCTTTACCTAGGGGCACACACTAGAATAAATACAAAAAACAACTGGCAGAGGCCATTGGAATAATACTAGCAAGACAACATGTCTGCTGAAAAGTATCTTTTCTTTGAGATAAGTAGGACATGCTAGTTGTATTTTGCCTACACTTGGTTCTTATAATTCTTGTGTTAGAACATTTTTTAAATATTTTTTTAATCACTGAGGATGGGAGAACAGATGACATTTGTGCTTTCAAGACCTATACAGATTCCTATTTCACTGGAAAAGTTACAAAAAAGCTTTTGCTGGCCTACAGTGGCTGCCTAAAGTGCTGAATGGACTAATTTCTTCCCATTTAAGAGAGGGACATGCAAAAGTAAACATATTTATTGTTGTTTATAATTAGTCTGTAGCTTTTCAGGGGTAGGAACTCCATTTTGCTCTGGGATAGTCCATAGCCAAGCAGAAGATGGCTATGGAGAACACAGAGGGTGGATTTTGGCATCAGATAAGTATAAATAATGAGGTAATTGAGAAAATAATAAACCTGGGTATTTCCTGGGAGAATATGCTTCACTGACTGATAAAACCATAAGAACAACTTCATGATAAAGTTGGTAAGTTTTCTGAAATTGCCCATTCTTAGTTTGCTAAGGTTTCCCCCAAAACTACCAGCTTCCCTGTGAGCTGTCTAAGTGTCGTTTCTGGATCTATCTATCCTCTCTGAGATGTCTCATTTCTATTAACATCTCACTGAGATTTTTGTTCTTTCTTCAGTATCACAGAATAAAAATATGTGTGTGTGTATGCTATATAAATATATAAAACATATGTACAACGCTTAAGAATCCAAAACAGGCAAGAGAACAGGCAAGGAAAGGACCACCCAGACACAACATTCAACTCCTTACAACTACAATATAAATGCTTTTCCTCAGAAAAAGCCACAAAACACACACTTCACACATGCCCTCACATGAAGCAAGCTGGGCCCAGTTCAAAAGCTCCAGCACCTCTGTCACCTTCCTAGTTCCAGTGCTCTAGCCTAATGCACTGTGGCCACACAGCCATGCAGGCCACTAAGCAAAAGCACTTTCCACCAACAGCTCTATTTTCTCACAGCACAGTCCACCACGACACCTAAACATCAGCTTGCCTTCATTTCCACTCATCTCTTTGCTCTCTAGATCTCATTTAGAGAGTTGAGGAGTTAAGACAGTCTTTTATCCCTCTGGCTTCAGCTTCTGGTGCTTTATCCAAGTTCCCATCCCTGTTCAGAGAAGTCAGCTGGTAAATCCCTCAGCTCCTTTCCCAACCTCAACCAGGAGGGAAAACACCTCTGTCATTCCCTCAGCCTTTCCACTGGACCTCCCTCAGCCCTCCCAGCAGGCTCTCCAGCTATTTCTCCCTTCATTGCTTTCACATGCTGCCCTACCCTCTTAATTTGACTCAGCTGGGAAGAGTTGAACTTTCCTCACCTGGTACTCCCAGAACCACATGCATAATTCCACACACCAATACATTTTCTGCCAGGCTTGTGTGTTTACTGTTCCACAGATTCACAGTCAGTGTCAGTACAGCAAGGGAGGGCCTACATTCAGATGCCTGTCAACCAAGTCAGACATACAAATGTTACAAGCCTATCTGGAAAAAGCTCATGAGGAATAAAAGGCAGCGGCAGAGAATCTCATTATAATAGCACAAAATTACTTCTGTTTGCTATTTCTATTCCAGTTTGTTTTTTTTTTTTTTTTTTACATTTATTTATTCTATATTACTGTTCTTTCATTCATTGATTACCTACTTTTTCATGTAAAACCCTTCATAAGTCAGTGGTCCAGGATCTCAACTGGCATTACTGCTTCTCAGCTTTCTGGAACTGTAACTGTGTACATAAGCTGACTAACTGGTGATTCATCTCCCAAAGCTGTCTTAAGATCATAAACAAGTGTCCTCACTGAATTGCTCAGAAATATAATTCTTGTTGTAGCAAACCCTAAACACTCTCTTCTGAGATGTGAGTTTATTAACAACAAGGGGGAAGCAGAAAAGCAAAAGACTAGCTCAAATTTTTCCAGGTTTTACTACTTATAAAATTTTTTTCCTCAAGTTTTCTTGATCTAAGTGATTGTCCTTAGTTTCTCCTACCACACCTAAAATCATTTGGATACTGGGTCACCTGTGTTACTGTATCCATAGAACCTCCACAGTGCTTTCCCAGAATAACTGATATCTGCCCACAGGATGGAAAGATTTATTATTCTCTTTAAAACTGCGTTTCTGTTTCTCCCAGAAACATTGTATTATGAATTACTCAAGACAACCTGTTTATCTGAGAATGATCTGTGGAAGTGACTGACTCCTTAATTAAGATGCTGGAAGGAAGAGAAAATGCTTCTCTGACCCACGTTGACTTTGTCTTTCTGAGGAAAGTGTGAGTGGCACTGTTCCAATAAAACCATGACCACCAAGTGGCCTAAGTGGGATACTGCAACCACACTGTTTTCCCTTTGCTTTGACATTACCTAATAATACTTGCCCAAAAACTGCTGCCTTCTGCACAGAAGAATCTCTATTCCAGTCATTGGGTACACTAATTGTTAACCTACAGCAGAATTTGAGCCTGGGCTAAGATATTCATCATTAGCAGGTGTGTCATATATTCCCAGGGCCAATTTGCCTTTGTGTGTATAATAATTTTTTAAAAGCCCACACACAATGCAGTTTTGGCTGCTGGAGAGAATTCCATAGTTTGGTGGGTTTTTTTCTGAACTTTATTTCACTCATTCTTGCATTTCTTATTAAATATATCAAAAGTTCCAGAGGACATTTGAACAGTAAAAGAGCTTTGCAAAATAAGCTTTATTTCAACATTGATCAGGCCAAGGACATAACCTGGCATAAGTATGAAATCTTGGCCTTAGAGGAATTCAGTGAGAGCTTTGAAGTGGATTTTTTCTGTAGTATTTCATTTCACCTTGAATTCCCCTAATACTCTTTTAGAAGTTTGTTACTGAAGAAGCCATTGCATTTCCTTACCTTGTAGGTCTACATTGAGAGGTCTTTGTATGGCATCAACACAAACAGCCAGAGATGGATCTGCTACAGTAAAAGGAAAAAAAAAACCAAAACAAATCAAGGTAATTCTTTCACTTTTAGAAAAGAAGAAAGTTAAATTAAAAAAAACCAAAAAACACTTAAATCCATGTCAACTAAAAAATGCCTGGAGATTTTAAGTATTTTTGTAAAGAATTGCCTTAAAAATATGAAATGTTGATTTTAGCATGAGCCATTTTTAATTAAAAGGGGCTGATTTTCTTTATTATAGTTCACCAATTTTAAATATTGAACAGCACTAAAATACCCAAATAGACTAACTGAATATTTTCTGTGATATGGAAGATCAGATAATACTTTATGGTATTTCAATACAGTGGAGTGTTGAAATATTACTGTGGCCTTTCTCTCAGCATGATTTCATTTAGTTTTGTTTGAAATTGGTTTTGAATTGAAACAAGAACCTGAAGGTCTGATGTAACTTAAGCTGACCTTTGTTCCATCACACTGTTTTCATCATGTAATTCTGAAACAATTTTTCCCTGCTCTTTAATAACTCATTTGCATATATCTTCACTTTGCCATAGTACTTTTTTTTGAAGTATGTATTGCAAGATAACAGATCTCATAGCATAAATTTCAAGGTGAATTCTCTAGAAAAAAATTGTTATAAAGAAAAAGAATGCATATGAACTTTGCCTTGTCTTTCCATTAAAAATTCTCATAATATTTGAATAGTCACCCTCTTTGAACCATGGCATTCATATTTAAGAAATTTCAACTTAGTTTACACTAAGACTGGTACCCGCTGTTCTGTGCTGGGCCCTTGCCTTTGGACTAGGATAGATTCTTACAGCCCTCACAGAGGGAGAACAGTTTCTCCTAAATTCAAGAATCTACCTTCATGCCAGTGTTAATTGGCTAGCCTCTGATAACAACTACTACAGAGAAAATATTGTCTCTGAATAGTTCAGAGTAGAAGCTTAACTTGAGGGAACAAAACTGTTTTTAAGGAGCCTTTCCCACTCAGTATCAGCTATAACATGAACACAAAATCAATTAACCCCACAACTAAGGCTAATAAATTGCATGTTTGTACCCAGCACATCCTCTCCACCTCCTGGAAAATATATGAATATACTGTAGGGTTTGCAAGTGAAATTTGAGTTAATTTTGAACAAGATATTGTTGTATAAGCTGTGTGAAAGCTGGATGAAGCTTTAATGATAGCTCAGGTAGGTCACCATCTATAAGGGAGAATAAACAGGTACTAAATAAAAAGCATTTATAACTATAAAAAGTATGCTATTAAAACAACAGCACCTGAAACTTTAGGGGCATTTAAATGTTTTTCACCAACACCTAGAGTTGAGGAAATAACATCTTGGCAAAAATCAGCCAGCTGCTGAAACCACAGCTCCATGGCCTAAAGAGATCTTGAAGGCAACCAGTGAGAAGGTGGCACCTCTGAACTGCCTTCAAGAGATGAAGGGCATCATTCAAATCCAGTACTTGGCTGTATGGCATCTAATTTTAGTGTGTTCTTCAGCAACTTCCTTAATTTCATGTTAAAGAATGGGAGCATAATCCACCACATAAAATATTGTAAACTAGTTTCCTGGACTCTTCAAATTCCCCTTTACTCTTAGTTTTTTGTGGTTTCCTTTTGGTCGTTTTTTTGTTCTTGTTGGTTTGATTTTGTTTTGTTTTGTCTTGAGGTGGCTTTTTTGTTGTGATATTTTTGTTGTTTTGGGGTTTTTTTGGGTGTTTTGTATTGTTGGTTTTTTTTGCTGTTGTTGTTGTTTTTGTTCTTGTAGTAATGCCACTTCTGGTGAAAAATGTCCCAGCCCCCGAAGAAATTTGGGTGACATAAATTTAGACTACACATACTTATTACATGCATGTAAAGTGAGGATCTCATCACAGCCTCCTGCCTTAAGTCTGGTCTTTGCCTTCTAAAGTGACTTCAGTCACATCATTCTTAATCGCCACTGTGACAAGCTGTGTCCAGGATCTTGACAGCCCTCTGATTCATGGCCTAATTTATCTGCTTCTAGCAGGGAACATTTCCAGTGAAGAGGAAGAGTTGAGTCAGACACTGATTTCTCTGCTCCCTGTTTCAAAGAAGAATCCTCTAGTATTTACCCAGAACAAATGTTTAGAGATCTATAAGAAAAGAGTATCTTTTTCTTAAACACATGGCGTAAACGGACTAAAATCACAGTCAAACAATCTGTTCTGAACAATAACCTATTGTTGATTAATCTGAAGAAAATAATTTAAATAAAACGGTTTATCAAACCACACACAGCTCCTACCTATCTGAATTCACATCAGGTCTATTACTCTGAGCAAAAACTATGCATGGTCTAATATTACAGAGATGATTAATTGAATAATGTATTCAGTGACAGCATCAAAATGTGTCAATATAGTAAATGGACAGTATTCAATCAGCTCCAGTAAACACCAGTTAAAATACTCTGGGAAATGAAGTACTCTTTGCCAAAATGCTATTTAACAGAAAATTATTCACAGACAATTTCACTTGCCCCATACAGATGAATTCTTTCATGCTCAACTAGGAATTAGAGAGAAAAAAATGCTGGACACTATAGGATTCACTATTCCTCGGTGATCTAAATCAGAAATTATATTCTAAATCACAAAAATAATTGAGACATGCTATCAGAAGTCAAAAAATATTGGAAGATATTTTTAAATAAATATATATATCTGTGATTGAAAATTGCATATCATTTTGCAAATCCTCACATTCTTCTTCATCCTGACCATTTACATGCAAATAAGGAATCCTTAAGTGCATTTTAATTTCTACACTACCTTCAAAAGCAGAGAATTTTAAAGATATATTTATTATGCTGTAGGAATGGTAATATTAACCAAATAATTACTCTGTTTGAATAGCGATAAGATTTATTTGTAACAAAATCCTCTTATAAATATAAAGAAGGAACACACAACACTATGCAGCTTGACAAACAAAATAACAGAAAATGTCATCAAGAAAAGGTGCATTCCTAGGTGAAAGACTTTCAGTACATTACTTTTCAATATATCTCCACAACTAATGTCAGAGTAACAGGTCAAAGCATATCCAGCATATGCCATGTTTATCAGGCAGAAATAAAATGTAGATTAAAAAAAAAAAAAGAAGTCAGAAGTGTCTGAACTTCTTGCACTTAGGAGGATTTTCTTGTGGATGCAGTTTTTTTAAAGCTGCTGAACCAATGTTTTAATTTAGCAAAGATAAATATAATTTCCTCTGTGTGACCTTGAATTTTAAGTCTTAGCCCAGAGGGAATATTTACAACTTGTAAACAGACTCTGTTAATGGAAATTCTGACAAATCTCACCATTATAATGCTAGTTTCATTTATCCTCCATTTTTTTTCTTTCTCTCCCTCCTCTCTAAAACGTAAATATCCACAGCTGACTAAAATTCTTGTCTTAGGTGTCTATCAGAACGTGTCAGACCTTTGTAGCACAAAATCCACAGGATCACTTCTCATTTTCTTTGACTTGGCTCTACCTTACTGAATATAAAGTCACTTTGTATTCAAGCCTGTATTCCATTTTGTAGCCTTTCACAAAGCAACCCATATTGGCAAAATTTAAGCCCATGATTATCTTCATTTTCACAACGACTGTAGCAATCTAAAAGCATTTGTTTTGTGTGTTCTGACTGGCTTTTTTAGCTCCTACTGCCATTGTAAAGCAGGAAGTTTCTCTCCCACTGCCTTTCAGAGCCCATCCATCCCCTGCCTAATACAACACTGACAATATAGGCAATATAGGCACTTGGAGACAAAAAGTGGTGTATCTGGGCTCTTATGAACTCATATTGTGAGTGCCCATAAGCAACACTGCTCTCAGGTTACACAAGTCCCTTCATTGTTTTGTGGGGAGAGTAAGATGATGCAGGAGCTACACAACTAGTGCTGACAGACTTCAATCACATTTTCACACTGCAGCAGGGTTTTGCTCAGCTCAGTAGGGTCCATGGAAACATTCTCACCAGCAATGATTTCCAAGAGTGGACTCGCATATGCCCAAAAATTTCTGTGTGCTATTCAAGTGCTCTCTCTCTGTGTCATGGGTGCTCTGCCTCTAGCCTGACAATCAAAGTATTTTGCTCTGGTCTTCCCATCATCATGTGGCACACACCAGGTACAATTCTGATCAGGTCATGCAGACCAGACATGCTTTGCCCAACTACCACATCAGCTGCTCCATGGGCCTTATACCAGTGTTAAATTTGGTTTTTCTATCGGTAAGTAGTGGTCACACAAGACCTTTTCTGCTTCTCACACTGCCCCACCAGTGAGCAGACTGGGAGTGCACAAGAAGCTGGGAGGGGACATGACCAGGACAGGTGACGCCAGCTGACCAAAGAGAGTCAGCTCAATATTCAATTGCCAGATTTGTTTACAGCAGTATATAGAGGAGACTGAGCAAGCAGCCGTGTGGTGCTTAGTTGTCAGGTGTGTTTTGAAGATAGGGCTTTATAAAGCCAGACCTACAAACTGTCCCTTGCTGATCATCTTAATTCTTGTGCTAAAAACATATTATAGCCTGTGTTTGCTCCTACTTATTGTACAGTTCATTTTCAGCATGGCTGCAACTTGTCTTCATAGAAAAGGATACCTAGAACTTAAGTTCTTCTCAACCACCCCTTCAGGTGAGCAGAAAAATATTTTATTATGCCAGTATACTTCACATATTGTAGTGTTCTTTTGGTTTAGGATTCACAGTCATTAACATCTACTACTGTTATTTGAGTATTTGGGGAATGAAAGAAGAAAATAAAATCTCTAGAATCTATCTCCTGCAAATATATTCATTAAATGGGAAGTCTGTGAGAGGCTTTGCTGTCGGCTCTCCTGTTGACTTGGAACTGTACCACTACAGATTGCAACAAGTGTCTTTGTGAGTCCTCTCCTATGTGGCTCCATAAACTGCTTATACCTACTTATACTCTGGAAAAGAATTTCAGATATTAATTTGGGGAAAGCAGTCAGCAAGTGCTGACTGAAATTCCCGCCTTGTTGCATCAGATACATCTAAGGAAAGGGCAAACCTTCCAGCAAGTGAAACACCATATCATATGCCTTTCAAAATAAGGAGGAAAGATTTGTCCCTTATTCAAGAAGAAAATACTAAATGCTCTCAAAACAAGCCAAAATCTCCAGCACCACAAGCATTTTATCTTTTGATCTGTGCCTCTCCTTCCATATGTTGTCTTATGATAACATGCTACAGAAGAAGTAAAATTCAGTGCAGCTATTTGTGCAGATATGTTCAGTAAGTGTGATGGAAAAAGAAAATTACCCCAAAGCAGAAACCAGTTGTATCCAAGCATGTATAGCAACATGTATAATTTTCCTTAGCCTTGGGCAAGAAATCTATGCATAGAAAAACTCTTAAGGTATTCTGGTCACAGTAACCAGAAATGTATTAACAAGTAGATAATTAGGGACTGATTATGAAGATTTACCAGATGGATATAAAATTAAAGTTTGGGGGTTTTTTGGTTTTCAGTTTTGGTTTTCAGACCCAAGTAACCTGCATTTAGCTGCAGCCCGCAATTTTATTCTCTCCATTACCCAGTATAGCCAAGAAGTTATTTAGCAGTTCTTACTGGAATTTCACTCACACATTATTCTTAAATTAATTCAAAATGCCTCATCCGATACCCAGTTCATGCTTTTTTTTCACTAGGTTGCCAAAAGGTTAAAAATAATCAGTAAATAAGCAGAAACATTTTTCATTTTGAAGCAGTTGTAGAAGGAATTGCTTTTTCAGTAGTATTTACATTACAAGCAACTAGTTTTCTTTCAAAGAGTACTTTTTTTGAGAAAAAAAATGCATATCGTATATGTTGTCTAATGTCCATAAAAACAATGTTACTGAAGTATTTTATTTAGGAGTCTAGATATATAAAGTTCACTTTCCAAGCTTCCTAGCTCTTTTGATCTCATTTACACACAGTGAAAACTTCTTTCATGGCTGTATACAGCAAACAATGCCCACATCAAAATGCACTATCTGTGACATCTGAGAAGTTTAAACTAAATTGATTAGACTAGCAAGTGAGTAGGAAAAGCCAAAGTTGTTATTAACATGTAGACTGAAAATATCTAAGTTTCATCACAAGATGACAGGTTCATCATTAAGCAAATGTAAGGCATACAGGGATAAAGTTTTCTTTAAACAAAGCAGTGATTGTGTAAGTAAAATAGAAGCAGTGCAAATTTTCTAGAATGTCCTTTTGCTGTGTCACAAACCACTACTAGCAAGGCAGCTCCTGAAACTATACTGTCAGTTCATTGCTGCCGCACTGAGATTGCAAGTAAGAGTGACAATAGATGCTTAAAAAAAAAAAAGTCTCACCACTAAAAAATGAGTTCATTTAACATAATTTTCTAAACAGCTGTCAAATGGTAACAGCTTTTGTTTATTACTACTACAGTCAAATCATTGCACTGGATTCAATATCTCCAGGTTTGAATTACCAATTCCCCAGCCTCTTCAATCCCTCCAGTTGTCCATTCACGAGCTGTAAGGGCTCTTGCTTTACAAGGGAAATGTGATAAAATACATGCATTATGCAAAAAATATTTGCCACAAAACGAAATCTCTGCATGAGTGCACCCTAAATTCACAGCAGTGCTCTGACTATCATCTTGCTGATGCCACCAGATTTTATGTCTCAGGAATGCAGAGATCCTTGATAGGTCTCCTAAGTCCATCCTCACCCTGCAGCTCCAAAACAAAGAGGACTTGATACATGAACAAAGAGAAGGAGACAGAGGGAGAAATTTTTGTGTGCTCTCACTAAATAAGTTGTCTGACAGGGAACAAGGAGAGTTGTACTGCACATATGTACTATTGTGGGAAAACCTATTTGGGTCTATTACAATAAAGAAACAGATGAAGAACAGTCCATCTGTGCACAAATACGACCCCTGCGATGCTGCCAACATCAGAGTAATCTGCCAAATGATACCATCTGCACAAATGGAAATTCTTCCATGGGCAGATTGAGCTCACGTGCAGATTTAGCAAAACTCTTAAAGGAGCACTGTATCCAAGGGGACTGTCCACTTTGGAAATGGAGGATGCTTGCTATCTGCTAATGCCTGGTCTGCTGCATGGCACACTGGGGGTCTGAAGGATGTTGTCCTTCCCAGAAGTGGGGAGAAGGGCATACAAAGAGTTGGGCAATTAACTTCTCCATTTCCTGGTGTCCTTGAGCAGGACAAGTGCATCTTGTTTTCCAGACAGAAAGAACTAGTTCCTCCCCTTGCACTCCTCTAGGAGGATTCCTCCTTGTCACCTCAGTGAGAGAAACTGGAATACCCTTGTTCAGGTGTGTATTATCACTTCATTGCAAGGATCTTATGGTACAGTGGTTTGCGATTCCTGGTTTTGAGTGGAACATCTCATCTAACAGAGCTCCTAACCTGCGGAGAAGGAACTTAACCCCTCTAGCATAGCACCTCAAGTGATTTCCACTTGTGACTCCATTTCTGTGTGACCTGTCATCCCAAAGAGTAGCATAGGAGATTGAATCCATATGGCACTTAAACACTTATTTGAGAGCACCCACCCTAGAAAGAGGACATCTGTACCCTGGAGCACAATGAAGTTGCCTAACTTCACCAATACTTTCACAGTTCAAGTTATCTGAGGGACATAGCCAAAAAAGCCACCTGGCAGGGAGGGAAGCTATCTGCCCTGGAAGCAGATTGGGTCCTGTGGCTTGAGAAAGTGTGTAGTTGAAGTTGTGTAAATATTCATGCATAGGTGCAATTGTCTTTGTAGGAAATTAAGACAATGAACAAGAATTTGCCCACAGATGCCATCAGGCTGAAAAAGTCAGATCTAAAATAGAAAATTAAAAGTAGCTTGGAAGTTTTACCTGTTGCTGAGTCCCCTTGACAATTTCTCTAGGTTTACAATCATATTTTAAAATTCTCATGTGTCCCTTGTTGTTTGTTGAGAGACCAGTACATGAATGGATAGATCAAGAAACTGACTTTGTAGTGAAAACTTAATCTGACCATGCACAAAATACTGCCAAGAGACAATTGTCAAATTAGAAAGGACAAAAAAAATATTTTTTCTTTAATCCCCTTTCTGGAAGACATTGTAGCTGCTACTTATAACAACAATCAATAATAAAATCAGAAATAACTTATGTTAATGATAACCCTGGAAAAATACACAGAACATTAACCTGACTCATAGGACTTATGCCACTTTCAGTCAGTACTATTTCTGCCAATAAAGGTTTGAACATTTTAGCAAGAAAGGTGTTATCTTTTCATATCTTTCTTCTAGATGTCCTTCTAACACTGAAGATATTTCTAAGGGAAATATCTTTAGTTTTATTATCCAGAAGATCTAACCAGTATTTGCTGGTCCTGATCTGAGATACAGGCCTTGTATCCACAGGTATTGATTAAAAAAAGCCCAGTTAGAAAATTTGCCTTAGTCTTCAATGATGAGCACTGAAATAATGAGCTTGAGGGGAGAAAATTCTGGAACAGAAATTGTATTGCTGTGACAGGTGACCGGGCTCTCCCTCAGGCATTCCAGAGGTGTTTGTCCAGTGCAGCAGGTTCGCTGTGGGCAGGCACATGTGTGAAACGCTGGGCTTTGCCAGGTGCCCCCTGCCCTGAGCAGTGCAAACTAGAGACACCCTGCTCTCTCCAAAGCTTCCTTCCCAGAAAATAATGCTCCTTGGGGAGCACAGCTACTGTAAGACATGGCCTGACCCTTTTGCATAAATAAATCACCTGTCAAAAATGCAGAAGAGTCACTCACTTTCACTGTATTCCTCAGCCTAAAGGGATTCACAGCTACACCTCTCCCAAGGGCATGTTCATACCAACTGTTCTGGAAAGAAGGTACTCTCCTATCTGTGGCAAAAAAAGAAGATAGTAAAAGTGCCTTGACAAGTGGGTACCATGTAGACAGGTTAACCATCAATGAGTTGCAATTAAAAAAAAAAACCAAAACACACTAATTCTGTTAAATGAGAGATGCCATCCTCCAAAATGTCCATGCTGAATTTAGTCTGTTTTGTTTTTTTCTTTTTCAGGGAAAGCATTAAACTATTCAAACATGTTTAAAAAAAAAGAAATAAAGAAAACAAAAATCTATATACTTGTGAGAGACGACTGATTGATACATGCTGTCAATGGACCAGTTTCCAAGCTGATGGTGACAGCTCTTCCAATACTGCTTTAGAACTAGGTTTTGAGTGTGCAGGGAAATATGTATAAATATAGGTATAACAGAATGCCTTCTGTTCAGAATTATTTTTCTTCTTCCAAGAAATGTTTTAAATGTTGACAACCAAGCTGTATCAGAAAACTAATCAGCACATCGACACCTCAGAGTTAAAGTGAAATGCAGACTCCACTTAACTTGAATGGCAGTTGCACAGTGACACTTGTCTTCTGTGAAAATTATTATGGAACAGAACCAAGACCTGAAACATTTGGGTTCTTTGTTTTGCCAGTCTTTCTGTGAGATACTAACCAAGATATGAGACTTATTTTTGTGTGTGTGTGTTTTGTGGTGGGGTTTTAAGTGGGGTTTTTTTTTGGGTTTTTTAAGGCATGCATTAGCTTACTCTTGAGTTATGTGAGTTTAGTTTAGAAAGAGATAAAAAATTGTTGGATGAATAGCATCAGCCTGCTGTCTACATTTTGCAATCATACTAATCATTCATGGACATGCCTGAGGTTAGGCACAAAAGAAATGGCAATATACTTACAGGGAAGGTCCAGTGTTTTTTTCGTCAGAAACAAGTTTGTCTGAATAAAATATCTTTTTCAAGAGATATCCGTTCATATAATTTCAACATAAATTTTTTTGCTTCTAGTTTGCTGCATCATTTTATTATAACAGAATTCAGACAACTGCGGTCAATCTTGGATCAATTTCCTTAATTTTTCTCTTGAACAATTTAACTTCTTAAAAATAAAAACCTATATACAATAATAATATATTACTGTAAGAATACTAGACATATGCAAAGCACTTAGTCAATTATGATTTAATTTCTTTTCTTATCAATGTAGGAAATCTTATTTCATCCATCTTCACTCTGCATTAAACACTTAGAAAACAAAAATAAAGACAGGTTCTTACAAAAACTTGATGCATTAGTACGAAGCAATGTGTATCAAAGGGAAAATAATAAAAATGAGACTAATATTAATTAAAGTTAATTTTTTACATAATTTTAGAATTCCTGCTGATAATAAAGCTCTTGTTCCCATTCTCGTTCAAGAAAAACAAAACAGGTAAAAGTAGGAGGAATCATTTGTTCTATGCAAGACAATAATTTTATTATTTTGTTCCAGCTGAGAAGTCTTTCAATTAAGGTTTCGTAGGTTGTGTTATCAGCAAGATACTGCCTTTCTCTGAGTATTTTGCACACTGGGAAATATCCCAAGGACAACTCTTTTTCCTCTCTTGTCAGGATATGCTATAAACTGTCAGGTGGCTATTTATTCCACCCAGCTGAAGGTCTGTCTTGAAGGATATTTGATTAGGTTCATCTGATCAAGACAGAGATCTTACATTACAAGAAGGATGGTAATTTCTATTTCGAAGTTAAATGTTCACAGGTACATGCATTTAACATAGTTCTGTCTCCTATTTCAGATACATTGTAGATTAAGTTTCTTTCCCAGCAAGACATAGATCTTATTTCAAGTTCAAGATTGCACCAGTCTCATCTGACAGTGTTATCTTTTATTGCATTTTACAAGATTATTTTACTCAGTTTCAAAAACAATAAACCTGGTTCTAAAACTTTGCTATTTCACTGATTTAATCATTATGGGTAAAAGCATTTAAAACTGCATGGCATCAAAACATGAAGAAGAAATGGCCATGAGCTGACTTCACTCCTGAAAGAGTTATTCCCTTTAGATTTTGAAGAATCACGTCCTATATAGTTTAGATAATTTAGAACTTTTTTTTATATAGAAAAGGAAGAGCTTGTGGAGGTATAATCAAAAGCTCTCCACCAGGGTACCAAGCATACAAAATTTAAAAGATTAATCGACTTCTAGGAAAGAGATGGATGACCATTGATTACCATGCACACACGTCCAAGATAATAGATGAGTGCTGTTGGACCATTGATCTTCGTGAATGAGCCTGCCTTTGGTCAACTTATTACTCGTCTTTGGGAATCCTTCCATTAGCAGCTAACCTTAAGTAAAGGAAAACAAACAAAACCCAGCGCATCCCACTGTGTTCTAAGCCACTACTTTGAACGCAGTCGCATCGATACACCATAGCTCATTATAATGTTGGACCTGCTCTGCAAAAAGAGAAGAGATGGTTTCATTTTTTCACATTTCTGTAAAAAGATCCACAAGATATTTTGTGTCTTTCTGCCAGGACCTACATTCAATCTCTTGCTCAGGTCATTTTTCCTGTTAAAGTTTGCATTTACATTTCAAGAATGGGTTGAAAATGTGAGAAACCATTCTGTAAAGGTACAAGTATTTATCAAAGTTTTCCCTTGGCTCTCATTCTGATCTTGTACTTTTATACTTGCACAGTGTCAGATGAATTTTAAACAAATCTTTCTGATATTCACCAATAGAAGCAAGATCCAGAGCAGCTTATTGAAAGTAGATATGAATGTTCTGCTGACCTTGTTGTGCTGTAGGAGATCTGGGCCAAATAGCCAAGTGTTTCCTTTATAACATCTGTTGGAGGGTGTCAAGCACTCTAAATTCTACCATTGCAGGAGACAAAGAAGATGAAATAGACAAATTTTTGAATAACATTCCTATTCCCTGTTCTTTTTCTGAGATTCCCCTCTGAAGATCAGCTGTAATTGCTACATGCAGTCCCAAATTCAAAATCTGATCTGTGTATGTATGCACAACATTTTTTAAAATTAAACAGCTATATGAGGGAATTAAATGTGCCTATTTTGCCACCAGCTGTGCACAGGCTTCTTGGAACACAACTATTGATCATGTTTAGGCTTTTCATTATTCACAGCAAGATCCTCAGCTTCAATTTTCAGAGTTCACTGATGTTGTATACAAACTCACAAGTAACATGATTTTCAAGCTTGATGTGAACTTCCAAGAACGACCATGTCTGTATGCAGTTATTAGTGCCAAGGGAACTTCGTCTGGGCCTCACACACACACACACACACACACACACACACACACACACACACACACACTGGCCTCATGCCTAGTGAAGATTATAGAAACTGCTGGCCGGGTTTCTAAGGATATACATACCTGACAACCCAGGAAACATTTCAGCATGTGTACTGCCTGAGATTTTATTGTAGATAATTAAGAGACAAAAGTCTAATAGGTAGGAAAAATTCTCATTAAACATGATCATTTAATCCAGGATTCCTTCCTTGCCCCCAGAGAGGTCCAGTCTGACAGCAAAGAATAAAATCACTTTAGGAAAGGAGTTGAAACCAAGAAAAGTGAAGAGTGGAATAATTTCATATTGTACTCTGGATAAGTATCTAAGTGCACTTGCCTTAGAAGCAGATAAGGCAGACTATATGCAAACCTTAGTGTTATATAAATCATGATATGAGGTCTAAAAAACCACACTTTATTAACAACTATGCTTCACAGTTCCTAATAAGCAAGATCAAACATGTTCATGCAAGGGAAAAAAAACTAAAGGTGTCAGTGTTACACAGGGGCATTGCAGGTCAGGATTAAATAAATTAATTATTTTACTATACTCAAGGTACAAGTGAGAAAGAAAAAAAAACTTGGCTTATCACAGGAAGTTTGTGAATCATTAAAATCCATTCAATGCCTAAACTGATTACAGAACAGTGTCGGCCAAAATCAGTTTTAAATGCATGGATAATTCAAATATTTCAGTGTTTGTTTGCATCCAGAATTGAAATGAAAAATCCACACTTTCAAATTATGCATGAAAGGGTTCAGTTTCATAGAAATGCCTCAGAAATGTCAAAATGAAATTTGACATTGCCAAGCAAGTCAAAATATTTTGTCATTTGCAAACTTCTCTCATTTCATTTAACAGCATGAGAACTTTTGGGAGGGATGAGGGTATGTTCAGCACATCCATTTTCCTCAGCAGTGCTGAGAATTCTGCAAAACATAGCCTACATTGCCAGGTCCATGCACTCCTTGGTGGATGGGATCCTATCCTGAAAACAGGTATGAGGATGCTCTGTGCCCATCTGACTTAAAAGATGCCCCCTGAGTTTAATCAAGTGAGCAAACTTCATATATAATTTTCTGATTCATTTAGAGAAAAATTTCATTTTATGAAAACTGTGTCTGTCATATTAAAGCAATCAAATTCATGAAGAGTTTTTAAAAATTTAGCTTAAGTTCACTTGTTCTAGTGTCATAAGAACAGCAGGGCTCAAATTATAGGGTGCTTAAGCACCTTTTCTAATACAGTTGTAGAACAAGTTGCTTCAAGATCAACCAAAACCCTGTGATTGATCTCTTGTACTGAAACCAAACTAAAATATTCAATTTCTTTTCTTTCTTCTGTGTAGCTGCTCTCACTTCAGTCTGCTACCAGATGCTTATTTTCTGTCAGACTGTCATACTCTTTTAAAAGCATTTTGTTCGCTTTAAAAATGTTTCCACTTAATCACTTTGCTTGACCAAGGTGACTTTTTAACATTAGTTCATTCTGACTAAACTTGTGAAGTTCTAATCAATGCAAGTTCAGAGCCTGTTTTTCATCCAAATCCCTGCTGTTCTCACTGCTGTATTAAATAAAAGACTTTTTATGCTTTTGGGGTTTTTTTGGTTGGATTTTACTTGAGATTTTTTTTTTTTGTTTGTTTAGGTTGGTTTTTGTTGTGGTGGTTTTTCAGCAACATCTGTGAACCTGTGCCATCCCTGTTTGTTATCATCGGATAAATCAGTTGAAAGGAGGATACCCAGCCCTAAATTATGATCTAAGACTGCACAATATTGCTGTGACTTTGCTTGGCTACCCTCACGTGGAATCTGAGCCTCTCTCATTTCAGATTGTTCTCATTGTCCCCTGTGGTCCTGAGCTGCCATTAACATTTTTGAATTTTAGGAAAGTTCTCTTGTTCCCTTTTCTTTAACTTCTGTGCCAGGTTAGTGGTCACTCCACATCTGCATTGCACAAACTCTGCATAAAGCATGCTCAGGATACCCAAGTTTGCTCAGGTGTCTCCCACTGCCACTGTTAGCGTTAGCAAGGGCATCTCGTTTTGGGTGCTGGACGTGTATTTAGCCCAGAACTCCATCCCAGAAGGAAGCCTGAAGCTTTGTGTTAATTCAAAAAATGTCGCTCTTTCGTTATAGTTTACGGCTGTAATCCATACAAAATACTGATTTTTTTAAAAAATAACCTGCTGAAGTGAAAGCTCCACTGTTTCTGAAGAGACTGCAAGGAGTATCCATTATGAAAAATAGGAAAAATTTCTAGTAGTAAAGAAGTAATATATGTAGTACCTTTGGATCATCCTGTGTATTTATATATCTATCCTCCCATAGTCATTTCTCTGCCCTCATTCTTCTCTGAATCAGGCTGGCATAATTCCAGAAGGTTCAATCATCCCAAACTCTTTTGCATGCCAGTGACTCTTCTTCTCTTCAAACCAGGATGGAGGTACCTGATCTTCTACCTGCCGGGAATACTTCCACCAACACTGAAAACACATTTAATAAACATTCAGAATAGTAAAGTATAAAATTATATGTAACACCATTGTTTTCTTTTCACAGTCATTTTCATAATCTCTCATTGTCATCCTCCAAACTCACTCTAAATCCAAAATCCATTCTTTTATCATACACAGTAAGAGAACTGACATTTGTTGTTAATCTTGGCTGTAAGTCAGGATTGAATTCTCTGAGTACCTCCTCTCAACCTGTTAGTCCAAGAATCTATGACACATGTGGAAAAATGTCCTATAGAAATATATGTATGTTTACCAGTTAAAACTTCAGATGTAATCCTTAGTCTTGTTTGAAGAGGAAGTCTGCTGCAACTGAGCTTCCACAGCACAGTCCCTGTGTGTTGCCTAAGTCCTCTTATGAATAACATGATCTGTGGTTACTTTGAAACCCATTTATAACTTGGACAAATAAAAATCAAATTCAAGGCATATTATGTCTTTATTTTGCATGAATAATTTCTTTGACCCAATCACATATGGCACTGCAACTAAACCAGACAGCCATACAGTTATAGGTCCCTTTGAGTTAAAAAATGTGAATGGTTCTTAAATTCTCCTCATTTATCAGAAAAGCAGGTTATGCACCTTGCACATCTCACAGTATTTCATACCATAGCACATACACTCATACTAGGGTTGTCAGCATTAGGCACTTATGTTTGAAGTTGGAGGTGTCAAATATGCACTCAGGTCTCTGCTTCGCCTTTAACTCCACTTGAGTCATGTGACCACTTCCGTGCCTCCCTTTCCACTAGGAATTAGATTTTCATTGTCTGAACTTGTTCCACATTTTCAAGCTGTTCAATGGAACAATCATTATTTCCTGCACCTGTTTCCTCAGTTATGCTGTCTCCCATGTATCATTATTAAAGCTTTGTGCAGAGAGAATTTTCTGAATTCATCCTAAATTTGTGAACAGTTTTGGTCACATACAGTTTTACTCTTCAGACAATTGGTTTTTTTGTGTAGAATATTACCATTCCTCTAATTAAAACACCACCACCACCTCCAGTTTTATAAGACCTAACTTCCGTGATGTTTTGTGCCAAAATATTTCTAGAAGGCAAGTTTAAGGAGTAATTGTCCCAGATGTCAGCATGAAAGCAGTTCTTGAAGCCTTAAGAAGTGCTTTGACAACTCCAGATGAAAGATGTAGGTAAGACCTAAGGGAATTCTCTGTATTTCTGGCAATGTATTTAATTTGCTGGAGGATTTAACTTCTGCATCCTCCAAGTTTCTTCAGCAAGTGCAAGCATTTCCTTTTATTCTTCTCTGTAGACTCATAAGAATGAAAGCTCCGGGCACTCCCTTTCTTATGGCCAGTTATTATGCTCATTTTTCTGAACTTTTAAAGGGAAAAAACCGCTCATTGTTTTGCAGCTTCGTCTCCTTTCTGATTTTTATTTTTAAAAAAAGTACTTGTGGTACATGGTATAGATAGGAGTAACTATGATTGAAAATAGGGTACATAGAGTGGAGACATTTTTAACCCATGCAGGCATACCTGGAAAAAATCCTATTAACATTTTATTTGTGAAGAAAAATAAAAAGAAGGGACAGGGAAATTTAATCCTTTTCATTTAATACAGAAATATTTTATAGAATATTTTCCATAAAACCAAACAGGAAAAAAGGTGCAGAAAATGAAAAAAAAATTCTTTCAAGTCCCCTCACGGTTTCTCGGCCTGGTTAATTCCCTTATTGTGAGCTTTTTTGGTTTACAAGACTCTGGTCCATTCAGAGAGATCTTTATTAAAGATCCTGTCAAAGAGCAAAAGCATGAAGCATTGAAACAACTGCTCCTTGGCCCTTGGCCACATCTTGGAGTATGTTTATCATCCCAGCCCTGTATAATATCTCTGGGTACTGCTGAAGTCAAAATAGTTTTAAATGAAAATGAACATGTTCAGGTTGTAGCAGCCATATACTGTCCTGGACATTTGATGGAGTTGAAATGGTAAATTATGATTCCTTTGAGATGACCAACATGTTGAGAAGTAGAATTCCAATACTGCTGTGCACTTGTTGTGTAGAAAAAAGTAATCACAATTCTGACATCATTGTGATCATAATCAGAAGGAAAGCTTTTTTTTCTTGGCGAAGACAGTCAGAGGTGGCTTGATGACCTGTTTGATGTGTGCTGATAATTATTCATTTCACCACAAGTGAATCCGCTAAGGTATGCAGACATTAAAATTTTAAAATAAGATGCCGCCTGAAATGTATTTTCGTATATTTCCCTTTCAGTCAGATCTACTAAAAACAAATATCACAATTACAAGATCAGCCCCATTTCAAATATATCTCTACACATCCAAAGAAATAACAACTTAATTCTTGTCCATCTTCTTTAACATGCTTTAAAAGTAGTCCATCTTTGAATGCACTGGCTACGAAGAGGGTATATCCTGATTGGTGTGCATTGAATAAAATGTGTGCACGTCTGAACCTTGAGGCAAAGGGTACATCAGTTAAATATGAAAAAGAAGTCTATTTACCAGCCATGCATATTGTTGCAACCTGTTTTCTATGTTGGAGTTACACAGTCTTCAGCTACAACTGGGGTTGTTTTCCATTCTAAAAATAAGCAATTCTCATCTCTTCCATATTACACAGGTGAGAGCTGTTAGCCTTTTCAGCACCTACTGGGTATGCTTTCCAGAGGGCCTGACCAGAACACAGCTTCATCATGGCCAGGGCTGCACATGGAGATACAGTGTTTGTCTACAATGGAGAAATTACAACCCAGCTTGTGTTGCATTAGGGAAAAAGAAAAGCCCAATACTGCTCCCTGCCCTGCTTCATGTTTTCTAAAATGTTGTGGATGCTGCTCTGTCAACAAAAGCTGCACTGCTGAGTCTCTGGGAGTCAATCAAGGAGAAGAGAGACAGGAGCACCATTCCTGAGCTCCAAGGAGAGCAGTTTGCCATAGATGTTTCCTGAAACCTCCAGAACTTGGTTACCTCCTTTCTGCTTCAGAAGGTGCAACCCTTGATTATGCCTCTCTTTGCTAATCGTTAGTGTTGGTAATGTCTTCTTATCAATCAAACTTTTTGTTAAGCTTCCATAAATTCTTCTTCATTTAGCCTGAAAACAAAAAATGACAACCTACTCTACTCCTGCAAGAGAAACTGCTGAAGTAAAGGACCTGTTATCCACCAGAAATAACTAACTGTGTGAAACATCTTTTCGGCACCTGACTGCAAAGCAGGTTCATATGGAGAGGTCATGTGAGCATGTGAGCATTGGGTATCCTTTGTACCCTGGCAGGCAAGGACTCCCAGAAGCCCACAGCAGTTGTCTCTCCCCCCTGCACACGCAGGGTCTCGGGAAGGCGAGTGAGTCCCTGCTGCTCCCTGGTGCTGACCATTAGCACAGCTGATGGCTATCAAAGCCCTGCTGCAGCTCATCTGTTCCTCCTGGGTTCTCCTTCTGCCAGGGAGAGGGGTGGCCCACCGAGAGCCCTTCACAGCATCACATGATGCCCATGGGGGTTGGAAGGGCAGTATATTCAGGCTCTATCATGGCTGAAGGGAACCTAAGCTGCTCCAAATGTCTTCTGGGGCACCTCAAAAACAAGTCTGCTGAGGAGATCCTGTGCACAGAGTTTGAGTTACACTCATGCCTGTGGGACTAGGATGAAGAAACTGAAAATAGACTTATGACAGGAAATGCATTTAAACCTAGCAATAGATATCCCTTGTCTGAAACTTTCCCCTGTCCTTGCCCTGGTCTTAGAAACAATGAATCTGTTTCACTCACATACCTTTAACTGCTATAAGATTTTGTAACACCTTATAAATATGTACTCTCAAATCTCAGAAAGCTGCATAAAAAATGCTTGTTTCATACTTTGAGACATATATGTGATAAATTAGTGATTAATTAGTTTCCTCATAATCTCAAGAACAGTATCTGTTTATATCACTATAGTTCAGTATAAAACAAACTATTATTCTGATTCCCCAAATCTGTTGCAACGGAGTCACTTCTTCAGGTTTTGTCTTTTTTCTTCTTTTCTTTTTATTTTTTTCCCCCTCAGCTCATTCTACTACCACAGACAAGATGTAGCCAGAAGGATGAGAATTGCAGACAGAAGTCTGCGAGCCCTGGGTTCTGCAGGGCTCTCTCCTGAGGGTATTGGCAGATCAGATGAATTCCACAACCACAGGTTTTAGAAGGACCCCAAATAAGAGCTGTTCTCCACAGAAAGGTGGAAAAAAAACTGATCAGCCATGAACTGGAAAACCCTCACAATGATCATCCTTTTCCTCAAGATATAAGCCAAGGACTGGCCAACCTTCCCCTTGGAGCATGAGCTTATGCCCTGGATCAGCAGCCAGCCTGGGAGAGCATTATTGACTTCCTTCCATTCTCTCCAAATGCTCTTGATAGCAGACCTGGGGCAAGATGCTCTGTATTTTGATTTTTCAGGGAAAGAAGAGACAGATGGCTCCTGTGTGGCTAAGATCCTCATCATTTCGGAGACCTTTTGGTCCAAAGAATTAAATGTGAATTTTCCTCCTACGGGTGAACCCTGGAAACAATAACAATACCCAGGACAAGCAAAATAGATTGTAGCACCTTTAATTATGTTTTTCTTGCCCTTCTTAATCACCAGGCAAAGCAGAGCTCTTCATATGCATGATTAATGTGATAATTTAACAAATGATCTATAGCAAAGACACAACAAGTAAAGTGGAGGCTTAGTTTGTTGGTAAGCAAACATTCATCTGCCTACCAACAAACAGCATGCCCTGATCTACAGGGAGATGGCCTGATAGGGACACTGCTCTGACCTGATCTTTTAAAATATTTATACATGTACTGTGGTCTCTCATGGACCTCCACAATAGTCACTTGGAGGCACTTAGTCCTTCTACTGCTCTTTCACTGCAGTAAATATTTAATCACAGAGGGAAGTGTGCCTTTGCAAGCAGAAGCATCAGTCATGAACTCTTAAAAACAGCACAAAAGGCACTATTACCTAGAAGTATTTTATTCTGCAGTCTAGGAGTCAAGAAAGGTCCATCTAATTATTTTTGCAGTGAAATAGCAGTCTCTCTATGAATTTGACATTTATCCCCTCTTCTCTGAAAAAAAAAAAAGAAATTGAATACAGAATTATAGCCTTTTCTGGCTGGTTTATTACTAGATTTTGTAGCAGGATGCATGGTATTTAATTAAGAGGCCAGCAGTATTTAAGTTGGTTTCTAAAACTGAGGTGCAGGCAGTACAGGTGCTGGGACCACCAAAAAAATCTCATGCCAGGTCATGCTTATACTGCCATCTAAAGTTGCCTCTGTCAGGATAGAGTGTTTAGTAATCCTTCAGAAAGTATGTATTTGTGTTTGACATAGTTCAAAGTCTGGTTTAACTGACTTAGGTTTAGAATTAATGGCAAAAAGATGCATATTTTTATGAGTTTGACAAATTTGCAGTAATTCTTGAAAGATTGTTAGGATAGTTATGATCCTTGTAAAAATCAATTGTTATCAGAAAGAGGGATAGATAAATGCAACTTGGTATATACAGAAAATAAAATGATGATCTGAGCAGCTATAAGGAGTCATAACTTACAGAACAAATGAAAAGCTACAGGACAAGAAAAATGGAGCAGAATGTGATTATTTTGGACTGTGAAAAAGTTTATATGGGTCATAATATTTTCTTTCTGTTTTTATCTGTTCTGCTAGAAATCTGGATTGTTACACAAATTTAACTCAATGTTTGGCAGACAATTATTACCTATAATGTAAAAAAATAGAATTAAAAATTATTTGGAGTATTAGTACATTAGTTTGGGGTTTTTTCTAACTGGGATGCATACCTGGAATACAAAGTTGGGTGAGACAATGAAAGGGTACTGGTATTAAATCACTGTTTCTTTTGATACTGAATTATATTGCAATTCATTAGTCAGAAACAATCTCAAAGTATACTCCAGCTTAAATTTTCAAATTGTGGCTTCCATTGGAGTTGATGACATAAGTTTTCCTTAATTATACTGGAATAAATCAAAAGTAATAATGTAGCAATCTGTGGAATTGCTCTGGGTATACAACAACTTAATTGGAAACAGAATCTGAATCACTAATTCAATGGTTTGGGTTTGGTTTTTTTTCCTGCTTTGTGCATGTGTCACACTACATTAAATTTATATGAGGAATAGCCTAGAAATACAAACTCACCTATAACTGTTATTTTTTATTTTGCCTGACAGACATCTGTATTTGCTGCAATTGAGATCATTTAGGTAAAAATAACTTCTGGCAAAGTTACACAAGGGATAAAGTAATTTCAGGATGATATTACAATAAAAGTGATGCAAAAGTTTTTGATCTACCTAAGGGCATCTTTTTCAAAAAAAATTTTTGCTCGTGGAGTAAACCTAGATCTTAAAGCCAAGATTGAGGAGTAGGCAGGATTCTAAAAAAGCATTGACAGAGAGAATGGCAGACATAAAAATGTCAATATGTTAGGGTATTTTCAATAAAACAGGTTTCTAGAAAATGTCCAGGAGCTGAAGTTCAGATAAGTCCATGCTCACAAAGTAGTAAAACGGCCAATACCACACACAAGCTTTCCTTTTATTTAAATTGGTGTTTTGCTGTTGGTTTTTAATGAAAACCTAATCAAAAAGAGCAGCTCCATAGAGAGGAAATTGATGAATAAGGGATAGACCACACACAGGCACATAGAATTTCCATTTTCTGGTACTGGTGAGATGCAGTTTGTGGTCTTCACTGCAAGACACTGAAGTTTCACTTAATTTGTTATATGCTTAAACCATTGCACCAAATGAATTGGGAAGATTGTTATCAGACATCTGGCAAGGAGTCTGCATTGTAATTTGGGCACGTAAACTATTTTCATATTTCAGATTTGTCACTTCCACTACTGACTATCAAAGCATACAAAATCTGACAGATGCAGGTCAACAGCTGAGTGTCCACATACACAGCTTTTCTCCTTAGTCTGAAGACAGAATTCCATTTCTGCTCTCTGTGGCTGTCATCCAGCAGATGAGAAACTGCAAACAAAAGTTTTGCCATGAGAATTTTTTTATTACAAAATGATGCATTTTCCTGGGAAACAAATAATGCCAGTGGAAAATTTCTGGCTCATACAGGTCAAGATATCCCTATGAATATATCTTTCATGATTGCCTGAGAAGCCCTCTTCAGCATTATTTTTCTACGGGTACTCTCCAGGTTCCAATCCTAAGCTTGATGAGGAGAGACTCAGGATTTTTTGCAGCTCAAGTCAGGAGCTGAAGGAGTAGCTTTCTCCACATTCTTACTACAATTGACTTGTCAAAGACATCATAAAAGATTAAAAGCCTTTAAAATTTAAAAATTTTGAGATGGTCTATAATCCACCAGATTTCATCAGGCATTAAAAAAACAAAACAAAAAAAAACCCCAAAAACCAAACAACCAAACAAACAGAACACTGCAGGAGTGAGGGACAACCGTACAATGAACCAAAGCAGTTAACAGAAGCCATTTATTGTTCACATTTATGCCCTAGTTATATATTTCTAACACTACTGTTCACACATTACTTGATTGGTGGCTCTATCTCCTTCACATGACTAGCACGAGGGTCCCAAGAAACATGACTGGTCACAGTCTAGATGCTTCTTTATCTAGTTCTTGTATTCCTGGTATTCTGTTTTTCAGCTTCTTCTTACCCAATTTAGCACCATTTTTGTTTCAGCAGCCTTGACAAATTCCAGAGGCTCTGAAAATCACACCTAGAGATAATTTGGCTGGGCACACTGCTCTAAAGATTCAGATGCATTGCAACAGAATACCAGAACCTAAATCCCAAAAATTCAGTGGTGGAGAGATTTTTCGGGGGATAAGAACTTACACCTTACTGGAAGCATTATCTCAACAATGCTTACGAAGTCTAGCACCAAATGGAAGAAAAACAAAATACTGTGATTTGTAATATTCCTGATTGTGCTAGCTTTTATGTTTTCATATGCGCTATCATCCATGATTCTCTTCAGATGGAATGCTACAGCAAGCCTTTAAAGTCCCCATTGGGAGATGTAATTTTAAAATAAGAAAACAGAATTTAATACAAGCTCTTGATGCTTACTACTTAGGGTCTTTGACAATTATAAGCACATTGAACTTTTTATCTAGTTTTATTAAACTAGTATTTCATTTTTATTTTACAGTCCATGCTTCAGAAAAGCCTGGCACACACTGGGTGTTCATGTAGCATCTAAAACAAGTCTCCAACCTAGCTGAGGGTTACCTGCACCAATATTTATTTGAATAATCACAAATCTTATGCCAATAAGAGTTCTTCGGAAAAAAAACAAAAACAAAAAAGCAAAAAAAACCAAAAAGACAAATGCACTGGAGCAAAAGATGTAAATATTTTCCTCTGTTGCATTGATAGGATCTAGTTTGTCAAATGGTGCATAAATTAACATAGACAGCATAGTTTATAAGACAGATGCTCCTGTAAGAAATCAGAGCATCAAGTTCAAATGGGAAATCCCAAAGACTTTATAGCTACTTCTGCTTCAAATAGTCAAAAATTCATATTCCAAATATAGGTGTTCAGGTGGGATTTGAAAAATATGTGTTATTTTGCAAAGTGTTTTTAATTATCTCAAATACCAGCATATACACTTATAGCATGTTTTTATTTAAATGTTATTACACAGAAAAGTTAAATTATCATATTTTCACAAAATCAAGCAGATATCAACACAGAGTTTTCAAGTTCGAAATAAACAGCACTTCTGATGAAAGTATTAACATTTATAAACTTGCTGATCAAGTAACACCAAAATCTGAATACAGAGGAAGAAACAAGACACATTCCTCCTGATTTAATGACACATTATTTAATGAACCACTTAAATAATGAAAATTATTTAAGTGGTTCAAAAGGGAGTGTAACAAACAGAAAATATTTGAACTTTAGAAGCTGCAACAGACTATAAATTTCCACCTGCTATTATAGAAGAAAACTTCTCTTGCTCTAAAAAGGTACTAGAGAAATGGGAAAAGAGTGCATTAAAGCACACAACCTACATCAAGGGCAGAGGCATCTCTTTGGTTTTGATATTCAGTGACATAATGATGTAAGATTTTCCACAAAGTCACAGGTCCCCAAGCTGCAGGTTTTGTAAAAATAAGGTGTTTATACATGAATGTTAAATGGTAAGAGCATTGAAGTTTCTTAATGAACAGTGTGCAAAAAATTTGCATTCCAAAACTAAAAACAAGGTGCAGCCGCCGGCAGGAGCGAAACGGTGGAGCCGGCAGGAGCGAAACAGACTTACCAAGTTTCTTACCTTTCATTTGCAAAAGGCTCTTCACACTGAAGAAGAAAAAGGGAAGAGACGAGGATCAAGTTTGTTACCTTCCATTTCCACACAGCCCTAACACTGGAAAAAAAATAGCCAAAAGGAAAAAAGTTACCTTCCATTTCCAAATGGCTTAACGTTGGATAAAATAAAGAGAAGAGGAGCAAGTTCCTTACCTTCCATTTCTAAATGGCCCTACACACTGGAGAAGAGGAAGAGGAGAGAAGAGGAACAAGATTCTTACCTTCCATTTCCAAATGGCCTTAACATTGATAAAAGAAAGAGAAGAGGAGCAAGTTTCTTAGCTTCCATTTCCAAATGGCCCTACATACTGAAGAAGACAAAGAGGAGAGGAGCAAGTTTCTTACCTTCTGTTTCCACATGACCTTAACATTAGATAAAAGAAAGAGAAGAGGAACAAGTTTCTTACCTTCCATTTCCAATATGTTTGTGTCTAAGCACGTGTGAGTAGTGTCCTAGCATGATGGGATTTGTTTATAAAATTGTAGCCAATTGACAAAAGAAAGTGATTGTTCACCCTTATTTGATACTCATTAGATCACATTTTGAAAACTCCCAGTTTTGGTTCCCAGTGCAAGACATTGGTAAAATGGAGTGAGTTGAGTGAATCCCAACACAGTGGTCAGGGCTGGCACACCTGCAAGAGAGAGGTTGTTCAACCTACAGACAAGATGGCTTTGGGAACACCTTAACCAGCCTGTCTGTATCCACAGGGAAGTTAGCAGGGATACAAATTCCTCTTATGTAGGGGTATGGTAGATGAATGAGAAATTACAATCCCACTAAAAGAGACTAAAAGAGGAGAAGTTCCAACTGGAACAAATTGTCCAAGGATCTCTGTGAGGACAGCAAAGTACTGGACAGGCTGCCCAGGGAGTTGTGGAGATTTTGCCGTGGAGGCTTTAAACACCAGCCTCAACAAAGCCCTGAGCAACCTGGACCAAAGGCTGAATTCACTCTTAACTCTGAGTGGGATGTTAGAGCAGATACCTATCTGAGGTTAATTACAACATGAGAGATCCCATGGAAAGCCATCTTCCAAATTCTCTCATGACTACTTTTGGGTTATGCAAGCCACTGAATATATTCCCATTTTCTTAAGGAAGGTCTAAGTGCAGAACAAATCCATGGAAATAATTACAGATTATAACGTGAGGAAAAATGCAACAATTCTGACTGCAAAATAATAATTGTGAATGGAATTGGTAACAAGATGTCTTAAATGCTAGCAGGAACACTTAAAACTGTGACTTTTAGAAAATATCTAGCTCTTCTGACAGTTAGATCACAGTTTCTTTAGGAGCCAGTGTTGATTAAGGTTCAAACAGGAATGGTCCAAGTCTTACAGTTTGTCTTCAGTACACGTAGTCCATATTTTCATTTT